>PVLD010003020.1:0-151491 GCA_004027595.1 Dinomys branickii
AGAGGCAGGCAGGCAGGCAGGCAGACAGGTAGGCAGGCAGGCAAAGGCAACTACAATACTTTGGCAGAAAAATTTTCCTTAGGATTAGGACATTTGGGGCCCAACAAATACAAAATACATTTTTAAAAATTAAAGTGGCATAAAAATACATAGTGAAAAGATTAACTTGCTCTTCTTCTTGTACTCCAGGCATGCAGGTTTTCCTGTATCTTAAGAGAGATATATGTATCCAAAGACTCAGCTGTTTCAGTAAGGTGTGGTGGTACACGCCTGTGATCCTAGCACTCAGGAGGCTCAGGCAGGAAGATCTCTGAGAGTTCAAGGCCAGTCTGGATTACCCAGTAGGACCCTGTCTCAAAAAAGAAAAAGAGAATATAGCTGTTTTACATTTTGAGTGGCATTCTTTAAACATGTACATGTACTTTGCTTTTTTCTCTTAACAATGTAATCAGGATTATTTGATACATTTCACATAGAGCTGTCCCTTTTCCCTTTTATCAATCTATGGATGTATCACAGTACAAATAAATGGTTTTGGAATGGTCTCAGAGACATTACTTAAGTAAATTCCTCATCCATTTCGTAAGTACTTTCTAGATTTTCATTGTTCTAAATAATGCTGTAAACATTGTACCTAATTTTGTGCACATGTGAATATATTTATAGTTTAAATTTCTACAAGTGGAATTATCATGTCAAGTCAGTGAACATGTGAACTTACATTTCTGAAGGTGCTTAATATACCTATAAATAGGTACTTGCTAATAGGTACTTGTTCTTTATGGATGTGCCAATTCAAATTCTTCCTTTTATTTTTATATATTTTTTATTTTAAAGAGAAAAATACAATAAAAATGGTACAAAATTTCAAAACAAGATGATAGGACATTAACAATGGTTAGAGAGCTAAGACAGGTATAGTAATTTCTGTTAGTTCATTGAAAGGAACAGTTAGTGCTTATGTTGTTTGGTCAATTTTGTATGCCTGTATCTGGTAATCTGAGCAACTACTTTGAAGATAACAGTATGTAAATTCTTGCCTTTAAAAGTAACTTTAATACAACTTCTTATTGTTTAAAAAAAGCACAAGATAAACTTTAACATCTTAACCATTTCTCAGTGTACAGTTACATATACAATATACTCACATTGTTACACAACCTTCAGAACTTTTTAATCTTGCACAATGGAGACTGTACCTATTACATAAGAGCTCCCCATTCTCCCCTTGCTCCTGCCCTGGGAAGCACCGCTGTTTAGGTGTCTGTGAGTGTGATCACGTGAGCTATCTTTCCTAAGTGGAATCAAACTGCATCTTCCCTTTGTGACTGGCTTATTCCATTAAGCATAGAACACCTTTGCATCTGTTGACACACGTTGTGTTTTTCCTGGACTGTAAACTCTGATGCTATGCTTTCTCCATTATTGTATTGGGTTGTTAGCTTTTTTATTTGTAGAGTCTCTATATTTAAAATTTAAATAGATAAACCTGTTTTCTGTAGGATGCAACACAATAGTATGTTATGGTTTGTCACGGTGTGTTATTTTTGTTTATGGTGGTTTTGTTTCTCCTACACAGGTTCCAATATGTTACAATCACATTTATCAGCTTGCTATTTTAGATTTCTGGTGTGGTTTCATACTTCCTTCAAAAAAGACTTTCTCTGTATCAAGGTTGTAGTTAGATATCCTATGTTTTCTCATTTTATTTTGTTTTATTTTTAATTAATTAATTAGCTTTTTGAGACAGCATCTTGGTATGTAGTTCAGGCTGGCCTGAACTCACCTATGTAGCCCAGGCAGACCTTAAAAACTCTGGGCAATCCTGCCTCAGCCTCCCAAGTGCTGGGATTACAGGCATGTGCTGCTGCACATGGCTTCAAATATTTTCTTTTTTTTGATACTAGAATCTTGGACATATGTACAATTCATTTCATTTTGGATGTGAGATAAGGGTCCAACTTTATTGTCTGCCAATCTGTTTTGGTAATTTTTCTCCCTCTCATTCATTTTAGTTTATAATAGGCTTCTGAATATAATCGGCTCTGGTAATGTGGGAGAAATGGGGATTGTATTCATGCTTGCATTGTGAGTTTTAAAGGAATGATGTCTACATACGGAAGTTATAGTAAGGGCAAGAACCAAAGGGCGAAAATCTACAAGGGATAATGAGAGTTCTGGAAAGTGTTACTACTTTCATAGCCTGTTCTTACCCCCAACTCATGCAATATTAGGGCTTTTTCCTTGTAGTGATCATTACAATTATTTTGTTAATAATGTGACTAGTACTTTGTGACATTTCTCCTGATAGACTTCAAATTCCAGAAGAATTGGGAATTGTTCATGCCCTTACAAACACCAACACATTTGCCTTAGAATAGAATGAAAAACTAGTTTCCTGAAGTCTGTTCTCATTAGCCCCAGCAATTTGTGCACTTTTTAGAGAGAGGAGAAACTACATGTTAGTCATTTTTCTGAACTTTGTGCAAGTTTACAAATGTTTATTCTATGCTATTAACATGAATAAGCTCACATTGTTAACACTGAAGACAGGCCATCCATGGCAATGGATCTAGTTCTCAGGCTTGTGAAGTAAATACTTAATTCATTTGAGGTTACTAAGTTCAGGGCAACTCAAGAAGTTATGGAAAAAGCCCATGAGCTCAAATGTGAACACTTGTACATTCATTCAATAACCATGCATGGACATCACAATATTGGCCATATTTTCTCATTGACTGAAGAAAGACAGGAAAAAATTGGCATTCCTATGGCGCTCTGATTTCTTTGAAGTCTCAGGCTAAGAACATAAATTAGGAAGCGCTGGAATTTTCCACTTGAAGTTTATGAATCCACTTAAAAGATCTTTGTAGGATATTATTCTTAAAATGAAGTGTACCTCAGCTAAAAGGTAAGACAACTAAAATATCTATTAAAGATTAGGGACATTTGATTTTATTTAGAAATTCCTTACCAGTGAAATAAACTTAGGTTCCTAGCTGGGTTGCTTAAGGATTTTTAAATGGAAAAAGAACCTACTTTCCCAAAAATAATACATTTAACAATGTGAAGAATGCAGGTTGCTACTGTTTCCTTCCAAGACAAAAGGGAAACAAAATTGTTTTGAAGCCTGAAGAACCTGATTCTTAAGGCACAGCAAGAATCATCTCACCTTGGTGAGTTGACAAAAATGTTCAGTTTGCAAGGAATGAGTTCCCCCAACTGACAGATCAGCAAGAATGTAGTTCCAGAGTTGTTCAATTATGTGATGTCACTAGAGGGAGAAGAGGAACTTCCAAGGGAAAGATAAAAGACAATCACAGAACGAAACCCTTCTAAAGAACCCACAGTCAAGAGACCACCTAACAGAGCAAGTGAGGAAGAAACTCATCTGAGACAGAAACACATGGTAGCTTTTGCTTGGAGAATGGTATAAAAATGCTGAGGATAGTATGCCCTACTTAGATGGCAAATTGACCTTATAGAACACATCTGAGTTCTATGGCACTTTAAAAATAATTATGGATCTCCATTGTATGTTGTGCCTCATTGCTAGAAAAAAATTCCATAAAGTCCCCAATTTGCATCTCTTGTATATAGTTGCATTTGGCACTATTTTATATTCTACTTCTTTCAGCGGACCTGATTTTCTGTCCATATTTGCTTATTGCTACATGGTCCAGTTCTCATACTCTTTTAGTAGATGTATGGTTTATAGAACCTTAAAAAAATTTAAGTAAAGGAATTTTATGACTTTCAAATTCATGCAGTAACTGCTGACAGGACAAGGGGAAGTGGAAAAGTGCAAGGTGCCTATGCATTGGAGAGAATCCTGTAAGGGCTTTAACAAATAGATAAGACGTGCTTCAAATGAACTCCTCTATCGTTTGAATGAAAACTGCTGGGAAGGCGGTGCTTACGCAGTTTGTGGTCTTTGATGCAAATAGAGTTGACATTCCCTTTGCTTACTACATTGTGTACGCTTCCTTGCAAAACCGGTGTTCCCAGGCTTCAGCTTAGCATGTGCAAATGACAATGCAGAGTGCTGGTAGAGAGGCTCTGGTCTCCAGCCCTGCTGCACTTTAGAATTCCCTTGCCAACTTTCAAATTTACAGATACCCAGGCCTTGTCTCAGATTGA
This sequence comes from Dinomys branickii, assembly GCA_004027595.1. NCBI lineage: Eukaryota > Metazoa > Chordata > Mammalia > Rodentia > Dinomyidae > Dinomys > Dinomys branickii. The sequence goes on from PVLD010003020.1 coordinate 4,141, forward strand.
CTGCATCAGAGCGAGGCTCTGAGTACTGGTATGTTTCAAAATTCCCTGAGTGATTATAATAAGCAGCCTAGATTGGGAACTATTAGACTAAAAACTGTTGTAATGATTCCATCATCCAGGGCCTCTGATTTCTACAAACAGTTCAATTTGGATCATTAAGAAGCACAAAGTGGGCCGGGGATATAGCTCAGTGGCACAAGTGTCTTCCTGGCAAATGCAAAGTCTTGAGTTTGATTCCTGGTACCAGAGGGGCAGGGAGAAGCACAAGGTATATCTTTATTTCCTGCATAGCAAATTTGTCAACATATGCCAACTGCTAAAGTGATATGGGACAGAATGATATGATATGCCAATGGATTAAGGTAGAAATATTTAACTCATTTAATGAACATTTATTAAGCATCTATTATATATTCTGTTTCAGGCAACACAAATGACTCACGACTGGACAAGACATTATTTCCTCTTTTTTCATAGTATATTGGAAAGCTAAAAAGTGTAAAATGAATAACAATAACACACAGCAAAAGCGGCTTTGACTAAAAGCTGTAAGGCAAAGTGCAGCTAGAGTTTGGTATTTCTTCTGCTGGGGAGAGCTTTGAGGAGGGACACTTGAACTGCCATGGATTGTTGGGAAGATGTGCATACCCGGGGCTGGGGAGGGGTGAGGGGAGAGGAGCAGGAAGCACATTAAAACTAATTGGAGCAATGTGAGCAAAGAACAGCGAGAAGGAGCCACGAGGGGCATGTGGGAATAGACGTGTGTTCAGTGTGACCCGTACCCAGTAAAGGATTGAAGGGGCAGAAAGTACATGTCTTGAATTTCAGAGCCAGGAGGCCAGGATCTACATTTTGTGTTACAAGTGTGTAAGAGACACCTTTAATTACTTTTCATTTGGAGTAACTGGGAATGTGTCAGTGTAAAGATGCAACAGTGAGAAATGTTATATCTTGATAGAGGACTGTCTTAATTCAGGTTGCTGTATCAAAGTTCCACAGAAAGGGTGCTTTGTATACAACAGAAGTTTATTTATGTTTCTCAAGGCTGGAAGTCTGTGCTGGGTTTTATTTTTTTTTAATTTTTTTTATTTTTTTGGTGGTACTGGGGATTGAACTCAGGACCCTGCACTTGCTAGGCAGGCGCTTATTCCACTGAGCTACATCCCCAGCCCCTGTGCTGGGTTTTAGATCCCAGATATCTTCCCAAAGTGTCCCACGTGTTCAGAAGTGGGATTTTGGCAACAAACAGAATGAGAGAGAAATTAAGGAAACCATACCTTTCACAATGGCATTTAAGAAATTGAAATATTTAGGAATCAACTAACAAAAGAAGTGAAAGATCTACTCAATGAAAACTACAGTACTCTGAAAAAAGAGATTGAAGAGGACTTCAATAAATGGAAAAATATTCCTTACCAAACTCGTGAAAATGGCCATACTACCAAAATTGTGGTACAGATTCAAAGCAATTCCCATTAAAATACCATTAGCATACCTCACGGATCTAGAGAAAACATTCCTTAAATTCATCTGGAACCAGAAGACACCCAGAATAGCAAAAGCAATCCTGGGCAACAAGGACAAGTCAGGTGGAATTACAATCCCTGACCTGAAATTATATTACAAAGCTACTATAATAAAATCAAAATGGTACTAGCTAAAAGACAGACCAGAAGATCAATGGAACAGGCTGGAAGACACAGACACAACCACAAACACGCTCAGCCACCTAATCTTTAACAAAGGGGCCAAATAAGCTCACTAGAAGAACAATAGCCTCTTTAATAAATGGTGCTGGAGAAATTGGCTTGCCACCTGCCAAAGACTGAAAATAGACCCAAGTCTATCACCATGCACCAAACTCAAGTCAAAATGGATCACAGATCTCAATATTAAAACAGAAACACTAAATCTATTGGAAGAGAAAGTAGGTAAAAACCTTGACATGATTTCATGAGCTAAAACCAAACTGCCTGTGAAATACTTCAAAGAATCAACAACTGGGGTCTCATCCTACAGAAAAGTTTCTGCAGATCTAAAGAAATCACCAGCAGAGTAAAAAGAAAACCTACGAATTGGGAAAAAATCCTAGTTGACTGTCCCTCAGACAAAGGTCTTATATCTGGAACATATAAAGAATTAAAAAACATCAGTCCCTCCAAATTCAAAGACCCAATCCAAAAATGGGCAGCTGAGATGAATATACACTTCTCAGATAAAGCAATACAAATGGCAAATAAATCCATGAAAAAATTTTCAACATCATTAGTCATTTGAGAAATGCAAATTAAAACAACACTGAGATTTCACCTCACCCCAGTAAGAATGGCTAGCGTTAAGAAATCAACCAATAACAAATGCTGGTGAGGGTGTGAGGGAATAGGAACTCTTTTTCACTGCTGGTGGGAATGCAGACTGGCGAAACCACTGTGGAAATCAGTTTGGAGATTGCTCAGCAAACTAGGTCTAGAGGTCTGATTCAACCCAGCTATTCCCCTTCTGGGTATTTTCCCAGAAGATCTGAAAACATCATATGACAATGATATATGTGCACCCATGTTCATAGCAGTGCAATTTGTAATTGCTAAATTGTGGAAGCAACCTGAATGTCCATCCACTAAGGATTGGATAAAAAGAATGTGGTACTTCATAGAATAGAATATTACACAACTATAAAGAAAGATAAACTTGAAGCTTTTATAGGTAAATGGTCACAACTAGAAATCATACTTATAAGTGAAGTAAATCAGACCTGCATGTGTAAGCAATGTATTGTCTCACAGTGTAAGAACCTGAAAGAGTGAATAAAAACTAGGAGGTATGGTAGAGATTATGAAATGAAAGGAATATACTCAAAAGTAATGGGCAACTGGGCTGCGGGAAAGGAGAAGGGAAAGAAGGGGAAATTATGTATGTATGTATATACTGGATAGCTAACAGTGGTACTACTGTCTTCTATTGCTTAACTGAAAGGAACAGTTAACGATTACTGGTTTAATCATTATTGCATGTCTCTATTTGTTTCCTGAGAAACCACTTTGAAGATATCAATAGTAATACAACAACCATTGTTAGTTTCCTACCACTTTGTAACTGTATTGTTTGCATTGTTCTTATGCTGTTTTGTAAATGGATGTCTGTTTGGTAATATGTTTTCCTTCTTTTATTTTTAAAATAAATTTTAAAAAAAGAAGTGGGGTTTGGAAGGTGACTGGGTCATGAGGGCTCTAACTGAAGGGATCACAGTTTGATGGCATTGTTGGGAGGTGAGAGAGATGGAAGATGGGGCATAGTCAGGGGAGTGGATCGTGGTGGCGTGAATTTGGAGACTATCTCTGGTGCCGAGCTCCTTTTCCTCTGGCTCTTTCCCTCTTTCCAGGCTACTATGACGTCAGTACCTTTACATTGCCATGCCCTCCTTCCATGATGATCTACCTTGCCTCAGGCCAACAAGTAATAGAACCAGCTGACCATGGATGGAAACCTTGGTTAAAATAACCCTTTTCTCCTTTAAGCTGTATATGTCAGGCACAGTGGGGCCTCAATTCATGAACTCAATTCTTGTGATTCTGGTGGCAAACTGAACTTGGTAAGAACTTAATCAAATTTCCCTACAAAGTCAACATTAAACCTAATCATTGAATTTGATTTGGTTCTCATCCAACTCAGTTTGGGACAAGAATCACAGGAAGAATCAAGTGTGCAATCTGAGGTACCATGGTATTTGTTGCAGTGATGGAGAATTCACACGGTCTCAGCCTTCCAGCACAGTCAGGTCCTGGTGAGGCCCTCTTCCAGGTTGCAGATTGCTATCCTTTTGGTATGTGTCCTCACATGGCAGGAAGATGGCAGGGGAGCTCTCTGGGGTCTGATCCCATCCTGATGGCTTTACCCTTGTGATCTAATCATGGCCCCAAAGTCCCACTTCATAATACCTCCACAACAGAGCTAACGTTTCAAAATATGAATTTGGGAGGACACAATTATTCAGCTCCCTGCAAAGACCACAGAGGTGAAGTTGTATAAACCCACTCCTGTTGTCTAAAGTTTCCTAGAATTGTTCATCTTCCCAGTGTGGGCCTCTGAGTAGGCTGGTGCATGTGTGTTTTTTCTCCCCTGCCACATTCAATAATGGTTAAAGACTTAATTATCCTTTTATGAGCCCAACAGTCCTACTTTTCTGTTGCTCAAACACAAAGACATCATCTGTCTGTGGCAGACACTTCAGCTGCCAAATGAGGGAGGCTGAGTCTGTCTGGACAGTAGCAGGTCAAGTTGAGCAGTGTGAAAAGCACCCTTCCAAATGCGATACTTGGAGGAGCTAGACCAAGGATGAAATGAGTTAAGGCATCCAATGCACTTAATGCTGTGAGCTGCACCTGCTCAGTACAGGAAACCTTCAAAAACATTTAAAAAGACAGGTGCCCTGGCGCACACCTGTAATCCCAGGACTCTGTGGGCCTGAGGCAGGAGGATGGAAGTTCAAGCCCAGCCTGAGCAACTTAGTGAGATTCTGAGTCAAAATAAAAATAATGTTAAAAGGCTGAGACATAGCTCAGTGCAAAGGCCCTGGGTTATAGGACCCATACCACATACAGACACGTAAAAATTTTTGCTATGAACTAGTGAACTCAACAATGTTTGACTCTTGTGCTTTTGAAATATGTGACATAAAGAAATGCTTTCTAATTCTCAAGAATACTATCATATGTTTTATCAACATTTACTTATTAGGCCATAATTGCTTTACTTTTTTTAAAAGAATAAAACAGAAATAGAGAACTTATCAGCAAAAACCTATGCTGTTTATGATTTTAATACTTGACACAAATAGTGTTTCACTGTACAGAGAACTTGCCAATTTCCTTTTTTTTAGACCCAACATTCTGTTTTTTAGATTTACTCATATGGATCCTTGCAGTTATAGCTCATTCACTTCAGTGGCTATTTAAGTGCATCACATTACATGAATGCACTGCAACGTGTTTACCCACTTGCATTGGTAGACGTTTGGGTTGTTTCCAAGGTTCCCTTCTACAGTTGATGCTGTAGTGGATATTTCTGCATGGGACTCCCTGTCAGATGGGAGAGAGTCTCTGGGACATATGTCCACAAGGATTGTTGGGTCCCTGGTCTGAGAATTTTCATTTAAAGTTTATACAGCCAGATATAGTACCAATTTGAACTTGTGCTAGTCTATAAGAACTCCTGTTTGCTTCTTACCAAGGTCTCCACCACGCTGTGTCTCTTGCCATGGCATGGGAAATGGTGTGGTTTCATGGCTCTGATTTGAATCCTGCATAGGGGATCTTTTTGAGATGGTAAATACATTCTTAACTTAGTAGTATAGTGAGTTCCACAGCTGTATAAACTTACTAAGAAATTCTTGAACTGTACATTTAAAACATGTAAATTTTATGGTATAAAATGCATCTCATTAAAACTGTTTTTAAAAAATTAGGCCTTGAAGACATTTTGAGTCAAATTCTAATTCTCACATACTGTTTAGCTTCTCTGTGCCTCAATTTCTCTACCTGTCAAAGGAGGGTTTTATACTGCCTATAATATCCTTTTACCAGCAATAAATAGATGACGCATTAGCTTGGTGCCTGACCTTTAATGCGAACTCAACAAACACTAGTTTACTGCTATTTTCTCAGCACTCAATACCCTTGTGCTTTAATGTCCCACATTCCTGTTCCTCCCTTCTATCGTTTGTGTACACTCAAAGGTCCATGTATTAAAGGCCTGGTCCCCAGGGTATGGGTACTGGGAGGTGACGGGACCCTTAGGAGCTAGGGCCTTATGGGAGGTCCTTAGATCATTTCAGCATGGTTTGGAGGGGGCTGTGGGACCCATGCCACTTCCTTCTTCTCTTTCACTTGCTGGTCACAAGGTAAGTAGTTTGCTGTGCACTGCCTGCCATTGCAGTCTGGCATAGCTATGTACCAGGGGCCCAAAGCAATGAATTCTCCCAATCTTGGGCAGAAACTTCCAAAACTGAGCTAAAATAACCCTTTTCTCTTTATAAGTTAATTATCTCCGGTGTTGGCTTATGGTGTCAGAAAGCTACTTACCACCTCCGTCCCTTATTGCTTGTGCCTGAGAAGCTTCCCTCAGTTGACACCATGTTCTGGCTTTTTCATCCCCACCCGCCATCTTCCTTTATTCAAATGAAACCTGTTCTCTGTCCACCCTCTCACTGGAAATGTTTAGACAGATTGATGCACCAAGAGTTATTCGTGACTGATAATGGTTTATTTGCATTTTAAACAGAATCACTGAAAACTAACTAGATTTGGGAGGTATGGAGAGATGTAATATCAGTGATTGAGGGCTCCTATAACAAAACACCAAAGACTGGATTGCTTAAACAACAGAAGTTCTTTATTTTCCCATAGTTCTGGAGATTAAGAAGTCTAAGATCAAAGAGTTAACCAAGTTGTTTGTGTGCTGTGTGTCTCTTCCTGGCATGTAGATGGTCGCCTTCCTCCAGTGTCTTCACTGCAAGCAGTGTACATACGCTCCCAGGGCCTCTCTCTTTTCTATTACAACACTGGTCCTTTTGGGTTTGGGACCCATCCTATCATTTTAAATAATTTCTTCCTAGTTAAAGGCCTTATTTTCAAGTACAGTCATACTGGAGTTAGGGTTTCAATGTATGAATTTGGAGGGGGCTTAATTCAGTATAGAAAAGGTTTTATACAAACAACACAATATCTGAGAATGAAGACAGTCAGTCTTTGGGCAGGTTGGTCTCGCAGGTGGCCTCTAGGATGCTCATGTTTCAGGTCAGCATTTTAGGCAACTTTGGATTCCACCAATGCAGCCAGAGGTGCTCAGCAGCTCAGGATTTCATGATAACTATATTAACTAGAGATCGATGTCGTACATGAAGCTAGGAGCAAGGGCTGCCTTTGCTTTAACTCTAAAAATTCTTCAATCTCTATTCACAGTGGCTGGCGTCAGAGTTCCTGGGAAGCAGCCTTAGTTACTGCAAGCTAGATGGTAACTATAGAGTCAGAGCTGAGGGTGGGAGGTAGAGTTTAGAAGTATTTTTCAGGCTAATGGAGTCCTAGCAGATTCCCACCGCCCTTCACTTTGGATATGTTGGTGATGTCCTGTGTTGTGTCTTTCTCTCTTTCTGGGAGGCAGAACCAGGCTAGACTCAAAGCCTTCTTATTCCACGGACTGAATATCAGCTGGGGTGATTTTAGGGCTCCATTTCCTCTCTTTCATGTGCTTTTTTTCCTTTTGTACTCGATTTATCCTTTAGGTGAATTATACTGTATTTGGTATAATTTTGAAAGGTATATACTCAAGGTCTCCACTCTCATCAGTTTTGTACATAGCATTTTGTATATAATTTCCCCATAAAATTTACCAGTAAGGTTATTCTGTATCCATCAATGTGGCAAAGAATAGCTTGATTCTGTATGTATCTCTGTCTCCCCTGAAGAGAGGCCCTGTGGAGCTTGGCTGAGAGGTGGAGGAGGCATGTCATTGTCCAGGCTGGTCCCTCAGCCAAAGACTTGGTCCTGCTGCCTGTTTAGTTCAAATTCAGTCTTTGGTAAAATAATAGCTTAATGAAAGTCATAGCTCACTATGACCATTGTTCAAAGACATGTTAAACTTGTGCATGCCAACTTATTGTGCAGGTGTACAATTCATTGATTAGATTTCATCTTTCACAGAAAAAGTCCCAGTCCCTTTCTGCCATTTTTGAAATGATCCCTCAAAGTCATCACTTAGAATCAGCCATTCATATGTTTCCTCGACCACATATTTATATTAAGCTAACTTTTTAGTATACTGTGTGCTTGTTATGCTTTGTATCTAGATGTCCCCCTAAAGCCTCATGCAGTCATGGGGCAGGTTTCCAGAGTTTATGATTGATCCGTGGTCCATGCTGGGATTATGGGTGTGAGTGTTACACCCGCCCTGGGGCAGGCAGCCTGCGTCAGTATAAGGGGCTGCTCTCTGCTGTTCCTCCCTCTTTGCTCTTGCTGCTTTACTGTTCTCTGCTGCCATGAACTGTGCCCTCTGCCACGTGCCACTCTGCCTTGGGATCCGCTGATTATAGGCAGAAACCTCCACAGTGTGAGCTAAAGGAACTTTTTCTTCTTTAATTTGGGGTGTTGGGTATTTTGTCTCAGCAATGAGAGAAAAGTAACCAAGATAGTATTATAGGACAAAAATGGCTTCCACACATGGCCAGTATCATCCAATACATGCTGAGTGGTTTTCATAGAATTCACTTACTGGTTTTCCCTCTCGGAGGGCAATCTTTCCAGTTTCTAAGGGTCCTGCAGTTGCTTATGAAAAGCTGACCACGGTAATCATCTACCTCTGGCAGAATGTCTTGTATTTGGATTTTAGGCATCAGTTGGTGAAAGAGATGCATGTTCATCCTGCATCCCGCCTCACTGAGTGACTCTCACTCTGAGTAATTCTTTGTGGAGGAGGCTGAACCTACTTTCCATTGGCAGTTGCACAGGAAGGATTCTTCACTTAACTCAGAGACAGCATGGGAAATGGAAGGAGCAAGAAGGGGAAGGAAGCATGAAAGCAGCGTCAGGTTATAGGTGCAGCCTCGTCACCCCCCTGAAAGGCGCACAGGCCATCCGGATGCGGGGACCCCCACCTTAGGGTTCCTGAGTCTCATCACAACATTTCTGAATGTTTCTGTTTCCTACTTAACCTGAGTTCATCCAGATGTATGAAGTGGGGAAAAGCCCCCGTGACACTAACAGAGCAGGAGGAAATAGGCCTAGACACAGGTAGAGCAATTCCAAGAAGGAAATGAGATGATGACTGTAGCAGAAACTTGGGAGAGAAAAGTTAGCAGCAAACGTGGCTGAACTCGGAAACACATGGCGGAGAGGGTGAGCAGGAGGGTTTGTTTGTGGAGCTCATGAAGTACCAATCTCTCAACACATGCGGCATGCATGAAGAGTGAGCACACCAAGGCTTGCTTTCATTTGCAGATGTAGAAGATGCCAAGTAGGAAACTTACAGACGTGCCAAGAGGAAATGATCATTTTACTGGTTTGGACTCAGTTTTGGAAGAAGCAAAGTCAAATTAGCATCAGAAAGACTTAATTAGAATATATTCATTCTGGTTATTTATTGCTGCATAACAATTTACCTCAAAACTTTGTGATTTAAGACAACAACAATCATTTAGTTATGCTTATAGATTCTGTAGGTCAACAATAGGGGAGATGCTGGGATGAGTGGTTTGGCACCAGTCTGACCTATCTGTGGATGACTGGCAGGATGGCCTTCTTTCTTCCTATAGTCTCAGGGCCTGGCCCTATGTGCTGTCCCCATGGACTAGTGGCTTTGGGGCCATCAGACTGCCCTGTGAGGGCTTCAAGTCCATCTATCTTTAGATAGAAGCTAACTGGCCTTCTGAGCCACTGAGATTTAAGGAGAGGCATAGGCCCTACCTCATAATGGGAGGAGCATTAAAATCCACATTGTAAGAAGAGCACGTAGGATGGGAATGATCCCTCTGGCCATATTTATAAAATGCAACTGTCTGACATGTAGGAAAGTTTATTTTTATAATCAGTTTTTGGTGTGTACAGAAACATACTCACTGAAGAAGAGTTCCACAGTGTGGGTATCTTGCTTGCTGTGTCCCTTCATATTCATACAAATAGAGTCTGTACAGCTTTTATACAGGCCCTTGTCTTTATTAGGTTTTTTCTCTTTTGGAGCAGTTTTCTATTTTTGGTCTCAAAAAAACCTGTCTAGAGTCTTGCTATGCAGTCCAGGCTGGCCTCGAGCTCACAGTGATCCTTCTGCTTCAGCTTCCCAAGTGCTGGAATTAAAGGCAGGTGCCATCACACCTCTCTAGGTTCTTCCCTTTTTATCATGGGTTATTTGTTCTGTATCCAGTTTAGTTGATGGTCTATTGGGACATGTTTCTCTCTCTCTCTCTTTTTTTTTTTGTGGTGCTGGGGATCAAACCCAGGGCTTTGTGCATACAAGGCAAGATCTCTACTGCTGAGCCACATGCCAGCCAGGGGGAGGGGAGGTGTTTTTCTTAACTGTTCACAGAGAATATCCTTTTTTGTAGGTGGTAGCTGGAGGATTTAAGTACCAGCTGGAGACTACTCAACTTTATTATTGTAGAACTGAACTGTGTTCCCCCAAACTCATACAATGTCTTAACCCACAGTAGCTCAAAATATGACTGCATTTAGAGAGAAAGTTTTTAAAGAGGTATGTGAGTTAAAATGAAGCCTTTAAGGGGGATTCTAATCCAAGATGACTAGAGTCCTAAGTGGGAAACTGAACACAAATACAGAGAATGTACCTTGTGAAGATGCAAGGAAAACACCATCTTCTCCAGCTGGAAGGGAGAGAGAAGCTGAAGAACCCAGTTCTGCTGACAGTAGACAGGCAGCTTTGGACTCCAGACAATAACTTTCTGTTGTTTAATCTGTCCAGTGTGTGTTATTCATAATGGCAGCCCTGGCACACTGATACCCTTGCCATGGGCTTGACTGGATGTAATATATTCTGAGAGCTGCCCTTTCAGGGTCTAGTTCTCTGGACCATATTTTCAAACTTATTTTTTCCAAGTGGTAGATGCTCTTTTTTACAAAGCCAAATAGAAATCTTCTACCTATGAAACACACAAATAGTATTTCATTAGAACATAATTTGCTTAGCAGTTTGGAATATTTCCTTACAATAGAGGCACTCATGGGAATAACGAGCAGGCTTTGAGGACACAGGACTATGGGGATGATATACTTTCTGGGCCATGGATAACTGCCAACATAACCTGCACCTGCTTCCCCTGACGGAGTCTCTCCCTGGGCTCAGCATGGCACATCCTTTTGCTCACACACTCTAGTACCACATTGTTGGAATAGCAGCCCCATCTCCCTCCAAGCCAGAGCATGGGAGGTGTGAAGGCTGCTGATCTCTTCACCAAGTGACTCCTGGTTTTCATGCCAAAACTCTGCAGGAAACTTAGAGGACTCAACAAGAATACATAGGAGCTAAGCAGAAAGATCTGATGTGACTTGCTGATCATGCTGAGCATAGTGAGACCACCCTGGACTTTGGGGTTTGTTGACCCAGTGGTGAATCCCCACTTGGCTATTACTAGCCAGAGGACCCTGGGCTAGATATGTCACCTCTCTGGGTTTCAGTTTCCTCATCTGTAACAAAAGGGATGTGAATGCCAGCCTTGGGGATTTTTGTAAGGATTAAATGAACTAAAATGTGTGTTTACCCAGTACAGTTTGCATATGGCTTATTAAATATTCATTGTCCTTAGTCCTGTGAGAGCCACGGTAAGCCTCAGTGAGACAATGAAGAAAGAATTACTTTGCAGTCTGTGAGGAATCATCTCTGTACCAGTTAAAACTGGGATGTGCTTTGACACTGACCCATTTCTAAATGCTGGGCCTGCCGGAGATACTGATTTTCTTTTGGGTCAGAACACTGGAAGGGGAATGTGGGTGGGTTGTAGACTGTGAGTGGGTTTGGTGCCATGTGGGCAATTTTGAAAAGTAAGAGGGCAGAGTGACACTTGAAGATGTTTCTGCAAGGCTACATGAGGGTTTCTTCTCTCAGTCAGTGACCGGTTTGGAGAAGGATTTGGAGATGTCATGGGAGGCTTAAAAGTTCATGCCCCAATCCAAGTGCCAGAGCAATTTATATTGAAATCAAGCCATATTATTTCCCAGGTCAATATATTTGCCATTTGGATATTGACATAGTAAATATTATTAAACAAGTATAGAGTGTAGCTAAGAGCCTATTTTATAGGTTTGCCACATCAAAAAAGTCTTTGTATTGGAAATTGTATTTAAATCTGCAAAGAATATAGTTGTTGGGATGTTAAAAACAGATGGGCTCAAACAAGGCTGTTTTCCTTGAGCAAGCCTGAAATAGCCTCGCAGATACTGAAGATGGCATAAGTCCGTGCTGCCCTCTGCCAAGAGGGACAGCTGTGTTCACATGGGCTTTCCATGCCACCTTGGGCCGCCATCGCTGTGGGTTGGGCTATAATAGGTTACCTTTGCCTCTGCTTTCCCAGTGCTCTCAGCATATCTTATAGAGTCTGGCCTGGCTTCATGATAGACACCCACATCTACCCAGGAAGTCATTTTTAAAGTTCAGAGGTTCTCTCAAAAATGGATGATTGAATACAATTAGCATTTGTTAAGTATTCTGCCCAGATTTGCAGTTTCCTCTTAGTCTGCTGTCTGAAGAGAACTTGTCCCTATATCCTGTCTCTCTGGGAGTGAGTTGGCCCTCCACTACTTCGCTGGCACACAGTGTAGGAAGGAGTAAGCTGGTGGGATGAACAGTGAGTGGCCTTTAGTTGCTCCTGGCTCACACACCTGGTACTGCACACTTAGGGATGGAATCTATAGGGCTTTGAAGATTTTTCCATTCTTTAGTTTTCTTTTTTGCTGAAAACTCCCCCAGGAGCCATTCAGCCATTCACCTTACCAACGAATCTCCTAGCAGCTGTTAACACCGTAGTGGGCCTGCAAGGGAGACTGAGCGCCTGGAGGAGAGGGGGAGGGGAAGAAATGGGTCTTCTTTAAGGAAAAGCGTAATGACATGGGTGGTAGAAAGATTCCCAAACCCTCTAATGCACAGCTTTTTCTGTGTGCCATACGGAGCCACTGCGAAGAATTAATTAAATACTTTGCTTCATTTTTCTAAGTATAGGAAAGATCAAATTGGATAAGTTGTCTCAGTATGAGAATAAAGGGGAAGAAGAGTCTATAGGTTTATTTCTGTTTTCACTGAAATATGAATGTGTGTATCCCACAGCAAATGATGGCCATTGATACTGGTGACCTGAGAGGATGGGCAGAAGGTGTGGGGGACTCTTGGAATCTGCTCTTCCTAAGTGAGCTGGTGCTGTGTATGCTGGGAGCTACAGAGAGATGAAATTGGGAGAGAAAGGCAATATAGCAATGGGAGGCCTATGTGTTTGATACAAATGAGATACAACAAGCCCTTTAGAACTCAAATTTGGTTTGGGCCTGTGAGAGCAGGATTCGTGGAGAAGATGGCCCTGAAAATAGGCCTTGCAGAATGGGAGGATGGGACTCAAGAGGCAGAAAAGGAAGCAGAACCTTCTGGAGAGAAGGCAGCAGAAATGCTTACGGTTTGACTAGGGGCAGGAAAGAGCAATCTTGCTAACATTAGAATTTGTGGAGAAAATTAGTGAAGGAGAAGTCAGGATAACTACAACCAATAGTTGGGCCAGTACTAAGCAGAGTTGGGGAGGACCACTCAGATTGCTTCAAAGTGCAGGGGCATCTAAGGACACCTGAGGACCTGACCCCGCTTGTCTAGTGCAGGTGCACAGGGGAATACGGTAATGTAACCACGACTTAGCACAGGTAAACACGCATACACTGGTTATGGCACTATGTAAGAATGTAAATATGAGGTGACAACCTGTGTAAGAATTATACAATAAAGATGCAGGCAGCTCTGGCACTCTGCTCTGCTCCATGCTGTCTGTTGTTGCTGATGGCTTGCATGTGTGTATTCTTTTCACCCTTGAAAATCTCCCTTGGGCTGCCTGAGCCAGCTGACAGGGGCTTTTGGTACAGGAAAGGTGGAGGTCAGCAAATGTGTAGGTCTGAAGTGGTCAGTAAAGAGGAAGCAAGGAGGCTCAGTGCTCCCTGGAGAAGGTGGCATGGCTTATGTGACCACTCCCTCCCCTGCTGGCATATTCTGAACTCCCTAGGGAGGTTTCTTGGACACCCTAGGAAGGTCAACAACCATATAAATGGAGGGGCCAGAGAGATAGACAAGCTCAGAGACTTTCACAGGTCTTATGCTGCTGTTGTGTTTTGTAAAACTAATGTTACTGCTTTCAGATTTTGTTGTTAAAATAATTTCAAACTTAAACAAAAGTTTTATGACTAATTAAAAGATTCTAAATCATTCGAGAGTGCATTGCCGACTTGATGTTGCATCGCTTCCAAATACTTCAGTGTATAACCCTCATGAAACTCGCAGGGATTGGTGATGATTCATGTCACAAATCAGTTGCGGGTTCTTTTGCTCCATTCAGATAAAAATCATGAATCAACAAAGTGCAGCTCTGCTAGTGGCTCTGATGCTGCTGGCGGACACTAGTTAATGCCAGATGCCATTGGTCAAATTTGCCTGTTGCTGGTCTCTCTGTGTGATCTTTGTCAGCTGCTTGAAGTGAGACAGATGAAAGACACTGGATTCTTCCTTTTTTGTTTACCCTCTGACACCCTGAGGGGAGCTTGGTTTGGTCAAAGTTACCCCATTGCTGCCCCTCGCTTCTCTTTGCTCCCACATATTCTCCTGTGGAGGCACTGGCCCCGCTTGCTTCGGTGGGTGCCTTGTGGCTACTCTCCTGGCTGCCCAGACAGGAGGTTTGGCTGTGCTGTCAGCCGTGGCACCCCTCCCCTGCTCCTTCCATTCAAGATTCTGCTAGAGAAAATATCTGTAATGTTTTCTCCAGGGCAAACACTTCTAATGTGGCAGAGATCAGAAAGGAATCCCAGCCCATCATTCATCTCTGCAAATCTTCGTAAACTGTGATTATCATAGCTACCCCCTCTGAAGATTCCCTGGTTTTAGTTTACCATTTTTTGAAGAGATTTGACAGCTGTCAGTCAAGTACCTGCCCCTCTTTCTGTTCAGCTACAGAGCTGCCATGACAGCTACAGTTGTTCTTGATGTCCTATACCCCCTCTGGGAGCTATAGCTCCTGCTTGAGTTTGGACCAATCAGTAGGCTGGACCTAGAAAGCTTGAATTCAGATCAGCTTATATCAATCAGCATAGCTGAATACAAACTGTGAGCATCAGTTTGAGCCAATAATGGTACTGCAGCTGCTATATGAGCAGAACTCCCCTCACACTTCCCAGATTGGTCTAGGAAACCTCCCTCTGGTGGACAGGCAGGCCCTGTGCAAAAAAAGCCTTGCTCCAGTAATTCTGCTTTTCATTTGTTTCTCAGATAGTGTGGGCTTGGAAGGTCTTGTAAATCTACTCAGGATTCTTATCCCAAGTAGTGAGAGCTATAATCACTAGGGGCTGTTAGTCCTGAAAAGCTACAGAGACCATCAACCAGCAGAGTCAACCAACAGTGTCTGGCACATGCTACAGTTGAATGGTTGCAGCTGGCAGCAGCAGAGACAGTAACCAGCAGTGCTGACTGATGGGATCTGGCATTAACTGGTGTGACTGGTGGCATCAGGACCACTAGCAGGCCTGCACTTTGCTGATGAGCAAAAGACCCTTGGTCTGGTTGGTGACAGTTTTAGATGACAACTTGGCCAGATTAAAAACTATTTAGAACACTTACCTGATAAAGCGCTGTTTCTGGAGTGTGTGTGGGGGACATTTCCAGAGACCAATTTGTGAATCTGAGTGATCTAGGTAGAGAAGTTCTGGACCATTCAGTTGGCTGGGAGCCCAGATAGAACAAAAACAGAAAAGGAGAGTTGGTTTCTTGCTCTCCTAGAGTTGAGACACGAATACGCTTTTCCTCTTGACCTTAGATGTCACATTTCTAGGTTTTCTGGTTTTGGAATTCCAGGGCTCATGCTCTCTGTTTCTCAGGCTTTTGAATATGGACAGAAACATGCAACCACCATCCCAGCGTATACAGCCTGTAGGCAACCTGGGGTGGGACTTCTCAGACTCTACAACTGTGGGAGCCAATTTCCCTAAAAAGTTCCCATCTTTCTTTCCAACTATCCATCCATCCATCCATCCATCCATCCACCATCCATCCATCCACCATCCATCCATCCATCCTATTGGCTCTGTCTGTCTGGTGAATTGTAACAAATGCATCACAAAATGGTCATCTAAATCAGGAAATGAAGAGTGATCTGTGATTAACAGTTGATCTTCATAATTTATCTACATTTTGTCAGTTGCCCCAACAGTGTCTTAGCAGGATCCAGTTCAGAATCACACCTTATGTTTAGTTACCTGCCTCTCTAGTAAGGAAGAAAGGAAGAAAGGGAGGGAGGCTGGAAGGAGGAAGTGAATTTCTTTTAGATTTCTCAAACTATCAGGAAGTTGCATTTTACAATATTGAATACTTTGTTTTCATTTTCTTTTTTAAAACCCCATCAACTTTCAGCTATCTGCCTAATGGAAAGAAAGTGGCAGTAGGGATAATTCCAAAATCTGTTTTGTTCTCTTTGTGGTGCTGTGGATTGAGCCAGGGCTTTGTGGATGCTAGGCAAGTACTCTGCTACTGAATTGCATGCCCAGCCCAGTTGGAGGTTTAAAAATATATTTTCCAACAACATTGTGGCTATTAATCACCACTTCCAATTTTATTTAACTTACATAAACACATACGCAAGTCAGAGATGTGCTGGATGGAAATATGTGCTGGCTCTTGTGATCTGTTAATTCTCCACAAAATAGAAAACTGAGATTCTTTTACATCACAGCTATTCCTGACGTAGGTCAGCTGAACCTAAGCACACACCCTAAGACACAGACCTTCTTCTCAGTGGACCTGGCAGATTCATTCGTAAGGACTGGCAGATGTTGCTTTGGTTTCATCTTATAGTCCAGAGTTTCAGGCTTACCATAATTATTTATCTCATGCAGCTTTCATCTTTGATTTTGCAAAGTGACTTATGTGGAAGGCAGTATGTATCTCCAAATGATTACTTACCCAAAATTTTGTTTTTTGATAAGATTGCTTATTTCCCACACCAAAATGAGAATTTTCAGATAATGTATAGAAAAGAAACTTCATTTCATTTTGGTTTGAAGTCTTTAGCATTACCCACCTATCCATCCATCCATCCATCCATCCATCCATCCATCTATCCATTCAGTTCTTTAATTTAGCTTATATTAGTGAGCATCTACTGTTGCCATGTTTGGATGTCATATGTCACTAACTTGTTCTCAGAGAGTTCGCCATGTGACCTGGGGAGAAAGGCACATGTGAGGATGGCCTCCACGGCACTTGCTGACTGTGCTAAGGGGTGGACTAGGGGAAGTACCCTGCTTGGATGAACAGGGAGGGCGTCGTGGAAAGTATGCATCATGTGGGACTGTGAAAAGGACTGACAAGACTTGAATCTGGAGTACAGCTGGAGACTCCACTCCAGGCTGGCTCATAGTTTACAGAGGAATACATCAATTTTTGTGGTGCCATATTTAATCGAAATCATGTTATTTACATTAGCTCATTGGTATTAGGAATGTCTAGATTTAGAGAAGTCATCCTTGGCTCTCAAGAGGGGCAAAATCCTTCCACAGCAATTTAACATGTTCATTTTACAAGCAGAAAAATAGAGGCACCAAGAAATGAGTTTATTCCACTTAGGTGATCCTACTGCACTAAGAGCAGACCTCAGATCTCCTGTCATCCACCTCAGGGTTTATTCTACCACTCTCTGCGGGAGAGGCTGAGTTGTCACCTTGGCTCATGAGTGGGCAGAGAAGTAGAGTTGATCTCAGGGACAGTCCCCTGCTTTCCACTGCAGTAGATGTGGCCATACTGGGGCTGTCAGCACCGGATACTGCTAACTTCTAGACCAGCACTTGGGGTCCCTAAGGGAGAGGGAAGTCTTGTAGGGTGCAGGGAAGGGGCTGGTGATGTTGGGATGCAGTGCGGCCTAACAAATTTGGAGAAAGAATTTTCTTGGATTCAGACCTACAGATCTGCTTCTTTAAGCCTCTTCCCTTGCCAGCCTCCTTTCTTCCCTTTCTCCTTTTAAAATGTATAAACCTTTGCCTGTTTCTTTTCTTGAGAAAAATCCTTTTAACTTGAAATATGGATCAACAGAATGTTGTAAAAGTGGTGGAGAAGCCATATGTACTACACTTGCCGTAGTTTCTCCCGATTGTGATGGCTAACAGACCTATACACAACCACCTACCTCTTCCTAAAACACATGAATACTTTCCTCCTTCACATGCCTTCTCCCTCCTTCCCCAGCATCATTGACTCATCTAGAACAGTACCGGGCTTAAGATCTTCCTCGGACAAATGCCTCGTATTTGTAACATTGGAGCAGTTTGGTTCCCCAGATCTCAGGGAGGGGAGGGAAATTATAACTGTCTCAGTAGATTGTACGGGGAAACACAGGCATAGGCAGGATTCCCCTGGACATCCTAAGCAGGTGGTTGCCATATTTAGTGAGGGCTAAATGGACTCTTGGGTTTGGGAACTGAGACTTGCTCTGTGCCTTGATACCTAGTGTGTCCCTGGCTAGCATGGATCTTTCTTTTGGCAGAAATGGAGATTAATGCCAAAGCCATGATAGGAATTTACAGGCAAAAGTTTTAACTGGAAAGTAAGAGGAAAGATAGGGAAAGGACTTCAGCTGGAGGAGGGCACCCACAAAAGCAGGAGGCCATCTTTCAAAGGTTGATGAGGTGGGCTTGGATCCAGTGGTGATCATAGTCCTAGTTTCTTAGCTTTGGAGGAACCCACATGGTATGGGCAGGTGATTCTGCCCCCATGACATGACAGTCTCTGGGTGTGGTGGTTTCAGACATGAAAGGCACTGCATTTCCTGGGACTCAGATGATAACTAACATAGGACGATGCTTAGAGACTTTCAGACATTGTACTAAAGTGAAAGAATCTGGAACTGAACGTTGTAAAAGCTGGTAATGGGAGGTCCCTGTGAAATTAAAATTACTCCAGTTACGCCTGATGTTTTCCATCTTGAAGGCAGATGAGATAGGGTAGAGAAATTTAGGACTAATAAACTTTGTTTTGGCAACTTTTAGATAGACACTTCCTAAATGACTAATCTACCTATATACAGAGTTGAGAAAAATTTGACCCAGAGTTTTGAAAGATGAAGTTTCAATTTTGTTTTACTTTAGTTACGTATTGTATAGGCCAGAGCAGAGTCACAAAGTTTAGTAAAAATTGTTTGAAGTTCCTTAGTGCCTCAAATGAAGCACAAGTCATGCTTTTCATGAGTAACAGGTTAAGAGCCCAGGAGTTAAGAGCCCAGGTATGTCCTCTGTCGCTAGAGTGGTCTCTGACTATGTCGGTGGTGCTGAGGGAGGCATCTGGACTACTGATAGGAGAGGTAACGGCCCCTTCTAGGGCCTCTCCTCTTCATGGTGATGCCTTTATTCTATCTTCACAGAATCACTGAATATCAAGAATTGGGCCACCTGTTCCACAGAGCGTCAGAGTGAGGAGTATTATGAGTCCCGTCACAGTGTCCCTCCCTTTCCCCACCCCAATTTGTCTTGTCCCACTGCTCAGTCAGTCTTCTGAAGGTCTGCTCTTCTTAAGCACCTCTGGTTGAATAACTGTAATGGTTAAGTTTAATTATCGAATTGCTTGGCTTAGGATCTGCCAGGGGATTACTAAAGCGTACTTCTGGATGTATCTGGGTGGCCATTGGTGTGACTGGGGTTTGTGTCTGGCCCTTCCTTTCTGATATCATTCCCCTGATCTGCTTTCTGGATACTGTAAACTAAGCAGTGCTGCTCTATGATTTCCTTCTGCCACGATGATCTTGCCTTGGAGCCACCTGACCAGGTATGGAATCCTCAGGAACCATAGGCAAACATTAACCTTTCCTTCCCTAACTTGTGTGTGTTGGGTATTTGGCCTCAGGACAGAAAGATGACTGATACAATAGCCTTTATTAGCTTTCTATTGACTGTTCTGGCTGAAAAACCTGCATCTAGCCTTCCCTGTGTCAATACAGTTTGAATTTGGTAGATACCCAGAGAATGCCATGTTCATTTTCTTAGGGTCTTTCTGCAGTCAGGAATAATCTTGCTTCTCCAAATCCTGTGTAAATTTTAAAATGTCATGTCATCAATCATCAATCCTGTACTTCTGCACGAACTCTCTCTCTCTCTCTCTCTCTCTCTCTCTCTCTCTCTCTCTGAGATAGTCTCATTATGTAGTTCAGGCTCACCTTGAACTCACTATGTAGCCCAGGCTGGCCTTGAACTTGAAGTGATCCTCCTGCCTCAGCCTTCCAGTGCTAGGATTATAGGCATAAGCTACCACACCCGGCACTCCTTCATTAACTAAGCCTTCCCTGATTAACCCATAAGGGTAGTTGCAATTAAGAATTCTCACTGCCAAGAGCCTATACTGGCCTTTTGGTACTTAAGCATGTACTGTTGTTCATTGTTGGTTAAGTTTTCTACTGTTGAACCCTTAATGCAGCCTTGGAAGTAGATTTTCTGCTATTACTGGTGGAAGTAATTTTCCAGCTCTCTTTGCACAGTTGTGCCCTGTGAGCAGGAGCCAAGTCGTGGGCTAGAGTATTGGATGGACCCACCACTTTCCTGTGCCTAGTGTGATAAGAGGAAGAAAGAGTGTCTAACTCTTTTTGTTTGAACATTGGAGGGGGTTCTGCCTTAATGTGAGCATCAAGAGTCACCCAGAGAGGGTTTTCCCAAAGAATAAAGGTTTTGGTGGCTAGGATGCCAAAAAAAAGAGATAAACTCTTACCAAAATTTCACCACATTTATATGACACTTAAAACAGTTCTGAGTCCTAATTTTATAAAGATAATATTTATCAAACAAGGCTTTTGAAAGGATTAAATAGGATGGTATGTGTTATCACATACTGTCTGGCATAAATTAGCACCTAACAAATGTGAGCTTTCCCCCCGCTACTATCAGTTAACAGTTTACTAGGAAAATTATTTCCCATAATCCTGTATAACAACTAATCTGTTCATAGTAATTTGAAAGGAAACATTTAAAAATTTTTCTTATATGTGTTTATATATCTGTTTGAATGACTCCAAACCTTTACAACAAAAGATTTTGACAGGCTGCTTTGTTTTGTTTTGTGATAGGCCTTCCTTTAAGCATCACCACTCAGAAGCTTTCTGACCTTTTATTTCATTTCCTTTCTTCTTGCTGATTTTGAAATTCTGGATGAAGTAGGATTAGTTGGTGTTAAGGTTTGAGGCTGCCTCTGTCTCACTCTCTGTTATAATTGGCAGCACCGAGGGGACTTGGAGAACCAGGACTGGGGGCATTATCGACTTGGCTGAAGATGTGGGCTTCATTACAGTTGGCAAAGTCATGGGCAGAGATGAGTCTGTGGTCTCCACTGAATAACTAAGCAGTAAACTAAGAATTGATTCTGCTGTGAGCTTCAAATTTTCCAAAGGGCAGATGGAAGTGTTCAATTGCATCCCATCCTCAGGTCACAAACGTTGGTCTCCTCCTTTCCGACTGTAGGTGTTCCTTCCATTGCCCCCTTATTATCTTAAGTCATTTTTGACAAATACCCACTCCAGAGCTGGGGCCTTGCAGCCGCTGTTGTGGTGAGTAACCTTTACAAACAAGTTGTGCTGAAGAGAGGAGTCATTTAAACACAGTCTGTGTGGGTCCCACCACCCAGTCTCCAATTTGTGGTGCTGAGGTGGAGGGGCCTGTGTGTGAATGTCAAAAAAGGAAGTGGGGAGCGACTTCCCTTGCTCATCAAGCGAGTTACTTCTAGGCTGCCATCTGGCAGCAGAAATTACTTCTCCAAAATTGCTAGTATAAGTTAATGGGGCCTGGAGTACAAATAACTGGCACATCAGCCACAACCTGGACTGATTGGCTTCTTCCTATCGTGCGTGAAAAAGTGACTCTACTGGCTGTGGGGTGAGAATTTCTCTCCTTGGTTTTCTTTAATAGTCCCACTGGGTAAGTACATAAAAGGGTCCTATGCTCTACAACAAGACATCTCTTTGATGCATAACTAGTCACATATGATTCCATAAAGGGAGGTGGGTGGTGCTGCCGAATTCAGAGAGGGGGCCACACAGAGACAGAGGAACTCAAAACAGTTCAGCTTGCTGGGTGTTCCCATGAAAGCACAGCCCCTGTCAGATTTATGACCTTCATTTTGTCATTTGTTGCCTCCTTCTCTCCCTTCTTAGGCAATTAGACCACATGCCTCAGCTGCTGGTGCATCAATAAATATTTGCTGAATGAATGAACAAGAAGTGCTATTGCCAACGTGTATCAGCCCTCGGGGTGTGCAAGGTTGACTGCAGAGTGAAGCGGTGATGACCTGTGGTGGTGGGACTTTGCTCACCCCCTTCGTGTGGCAGACAGGAGCACTGGAGAAGGAGAAAAGAAGTGCTGAAGATATTTGGTTTTATGCCATTTGGGCTAACGGCTTCTTTCCTCGAGGAAGTATTTAGGAAGCAGAAAGATACGTCAGTGGGAACGCAAGGGGAAAAATGTGCTTTAGAGCCAAACGTACTCCCCTGGCTTAGGATGGGGATAAACGCAGGAGTGATGTGGACGGGCGAGCGGCAGGGAAGCGCTGCATGACTCCGAGCTGGGAGCCAGCCACCTGACGTCCTGGGGGTTTCTCGAGCTAGCTTGCTGTTCTAGAGACTTAATTACCACTGTAACTCATGACACCTAATTGCATGTCAGATAGGCTAGTTTTCATGCTGAACTGCAGCCTTTTGGAAATAAATGAGGCTTACTTCTCCTTCGCTTGCAAACTGACCCACCGGATTCCTGATATACATCTTGTTCTTTCTCATCTAAGTTCTTCAACAGAAGTAGCAACTGTGATATGATTTCATCTAGAACCCACATGAAACGTGTAGAACCATAATGCTTTAAATTTTTAGAGGAGATTAGAGATCTGATCTCAGTTGAAGAAATCTCATGTTGATTAAAAAAAAGAAATAAGTCACATTGAAGGGAATATCAGTTTTATTTTTTTTATTTTTTATTTTTTGGGAATATCAGTTTTAAAAGATACTTAATATAATTTAATGAATTTGTAATATGCTTTTTCTATGAAACTATTTTCTCTCTCCTTTTTTGTTTCACCATGTTAGAGCCACACTCAACTATAGTGTGAGGAATTCTGAATAGAAAATGAATATTTTCTTTTGAAAAAAGGCTGAAAACAGAACCTAAAAGCCCGTAAAAAAAACTCTGAAAAAAATGTTATTACCTAATTGTGTCATTGTTTTACTGAACAGAGCACTAGTAGTCCTTAAATTTTTTACATCTGTTTTTTCCGAGAGTCAGCGTTCATTACCCTGAAGTTATTAATTTAAATTTAAAGCCAGAAAAGGCTAATGATTATCAAACTCCTGAATATGAGGTCACGTGTTTGGAAAATCATTTCTAATGTAAGAATTTCTCACCTTTTCATAACGATAGATCTCTTTCGGCCTCACATTAACTTAAGAGCATCTAAGAGGACCCAGGCAAAAGAGAAGTCTGTTGTTGAAGATTTATATTTATAGTCCTTGATGAACTGAATACATTTACAAGCTGCATTTTGAAATCATAATAATCTCATGTGAAGCAATCAAAATTCCAAAATCATCTAATCAAGAATGACATCAGAGGCAAACAATCTCTAGATGGAGTAGGTATAATTCCCTCTGTAAATCTTCCATTTAGAACAGATGTTCTAATTCTGTGGATTAAGTCAAGAAGTGTTGAGAGAAGTTGCCCAGCAGACAGTTATTTAGTAAAATATGAACCAGTATAAACTTGAGTTTCCTAAATAAAAAAGAAGGGGTCATTCATAACCCAAGCTCCCACCCAACAACTCCTAGCCATTCTCTCTGAGTCAGGGGAGAATTGCGCTGCCAAATAAAACAGGAAGTTCATTGCCAAAGGGGGAAGAATGCATTCAAAGGACAGCCTTGGAGCGATTGTTTTCTCTTCTGTTGGGGACTCTTTCCCTCTTCTTCACCTCCCAGCTCTCCTTTTCCTATGGGATTGAGAACAGAAAGAACAGCAGCAAGTTCTTGTAGCTTTTTAGTTTCAAAGACAGATATTTTGGTGCATCGATCAAGCAAGACATATGGATTCAGAAACACCAGATCTGTGTGTTTTGCTTCTGCCTCACACCACATCATTTTGGTGTTGTGATTAGAGTGACCTTCTATGGTGGAAGGTGCTTGTGGAACGTACTGATACAACTCCAGCTCGTGTAGCATTTGGGCCCTGGTCCTTGATCTAGAAACAGAGTTGCTGGTTCCAAAGCTCTGTTGTTAACAGTTTATGCAGTGTTGTCAGAAGCCGCATTCATTCTTTACTGTTTTCTTATTGCTTTTATAATAAATATTTACAGATTTATTGCATACTTATTTTCCAAACGGATAGACATTTTTAGAAATGACATTTCTGAAAGTGCAGAAGCTATCTGGCACACACACAGTGTATCGTACCATGTGTTTTCTGACAAGAGTATCATCGAAACTGTCTCTGTAGTTTATCAGATGAAACTATTGCGATCCGTTGTATCAAGTTTATGGCCCCATTCTTCTCTTCTCTGCTTTTCATCTTTACATCTGACATAGGGAAAATGGAAAAATTTTCTTTATGTCTTAGCGAACTAATTTGTAAAAGCTGTAAGAACTTCTCTCTCCTCCACAAGTACAGGATACCCTGCATTAAACAGCTTGTCTTCTCTGATAGAGATTTATTTCTAGTCACATTGTCAATATATTGAATCTTTTTTATAAGGAAGGAGATGGACAAAAGGAGAAAGACATGTAGGAAACTGTAAGACATCTTAATGTTTCAACTATAAATTATTTTTAAATGCCTGCATATTAGATGCAGAATGCTACACAAAAGGATACTCTGAATCATTTGGGTTTCCATAGCATGTGTGAGGAAGCAAACAGTTTCTCTGACAAACTACCGAACAGCTTCAATACCTGAAGCGAGTGTGCTTCTAGCTCACTCTTGGAATTATGGGATAATACATAAGAATATGACAACACCTTACTTTTATGTTATTGTCTTGGTTTTGAAAGAGTCAAGTATTTTGCTGTGGCATATTCTATTTTTTCCAGAAGTTCAGGGTTTAAAGGAATATCTGTAAAAATATTCACAAAAGTGAGGAATAACATTGTAGCTTCTCTGTGACTTAGATTCTCTTTGTGAGAAGTTAGTGCAGGTATTTATGGCAGCAATCAAGGTGCCTGCTTATCATTGTTAACTCTTGAATTTACTTCAAGTTTTACAGGAAATCTGCTTCATGATAATTCTTTTTGACTTATTTTTCCCCAAAAGAAACACCAATGGTGGAGTAAAATAGGCCATTAGAGGAGAAAGATTAATAACCGATCTGATGTATCTATTTATATTAAAATTGCAATTAGGATCAATGAGTGGGATATTTTAAGGAAGAAGGCTTTGATTAATTGTAAGGAAAATTTTCAAACCACAGCAGCTTTTCACAATGAAATGGCCTTTGAAAGATAGCGAGGCCTCTATTGATAAACGTGTTTGCACAGCCTGGCTGATTACCCAGGATCAATTTAGAGGGATCCCTCCATCCTAGTCATTGGTGTCTGAGGTCCCAATTTCATCAGCTGCATTTTAAAGGGCAGTGAGCCTAGCACCTTACATGTAACATGTTTCATTAAAATAGAGTTTCACTAATTTGGAATTTGGAAAAATGGCGCTAAAGGTTTTTTTGTAACACTTTTTTTCTTTTTAAGGGGTATATAGATTAAAAGAAGATTGTTAAGACCCTTAAAAACTGTGTTTAAATGTTTTAGATGAATCAATTTAAGAAAAACGATATGCTAATTATAAATAATCTATTGAAGTATTGATCTGTATTACATAACACCTCAGTATAAAGTTGAAACTAATACACCCTATGCTTCTTTGAATATATTTTAATTAGAAAGCTATTTTTCTCCTAAAATAAGTCTGATTTGAGATTACACATATATATCTACACATATTAATACAGTTTTTAAGTGACAAAATGATAACTCAAAGAAATATAAAGTAAGCGCAAGTCAAAGACTTCACTTAAGTCATTAGCTGGTGAGAGCAAGAAAAGTGATGTAATAAAGGCCAGGCAGGACCTAACTACCAGACAGATTTCAATACGAGTGTGAGACGATGACGTTTGAGTAGACACAAACCTGGCCTCTTCCTCAGTGAGACAAATCCATAGAAGCAATTGGATTGTCCTAGTAGAAAATCTTGCATTTCTATCAAGAGAAATTATTTTCATTACTAGCAAGTTTCTACAAGTTAACTTCATGTCATAAGCATTGTTAAATAGGCCTAATCAAAGATAATGCCTTTATAATATCTTTTTTCTTGAAGATATTCTTCCTTGTCTTTGAGATATTCCTTATTAGTGAACTTCCCTCCCACTGAGATAGCCAGAACTATGTCCTTAATTGCCAGGTGCATTCTGTAGAAGTTAGAATTATATTTTTGGTCAAGTGAGAGAAAATTTGATTTCTAGCAATGATAAAAATGATAGACAAGGAGATGAGTGGTAAAGCTGAAAAATACTATTGTAAAGTAAAAAAAAAAAAAACTGCTACTGAAGCGTAGATGATTATTTTCTTGTATGACACATAAGCAAGCTGCGAAAAGCAAGAAATAGTTTAAAACAAAATCCAAACAAAAGAAATACTCAAGTAAGTCATAGCCTCTTGGGTAAACATTGAGAGGGCACCAAACTAAACTGTTTTGTGAAACTACTATTCACTGTAATTCTGGTGCAGGAAAGGAACCAGAGCCTTCGCCTCTCTCTCCCTGCCCCTCCTCTGTGAAACTAAGGCGCTGGACTAGATGATCACCAGTGTTCTTTAGCTCTTCAATAGTGTGAGCTCTACGGGTTCGGCTTTTCCAGTATAATTGGATCACTTGGTTTTATATTCTCCTGGTAGCTAACAGAGGAGAATTTGAAGGGTTGGCTTTTCTTTTTCTTCATCTTCATCTGATGTCTTGAATGAAAACTTTTTTTATCATGTAATGTAGTTGCCAGAACACTATAAGGGAAAAAATTTATATGCATTTTAAAGTTCCATCAGTGAGAATCATTGAATAATAAGATAGGAGAAGGCTGAGGGTGGCTGTGAAATCTATTATTGTTAAAAATGAAAGAGAAATAGTTTAA
Source organism: Dinomys branickii (assembly GCA_004027595.1). Taxonomy (NCBI): domain Eukaryota; kingdom Metazoa; phylum Chordata; class Mammalia; order Rodentia; family Dinomyidae; genus Dinomys; species Dinomys branickii. The sequence goes on from PVLD010003020.1 coordinate 31,036, forward strand.
ACACGGTTAAGTTGTGGAGCGTGACTAGGAAGGATATCTTGTAGCGCTTTGTATGTGCTAGTCACTGTCCTAAATGGCTTACATCATTAATGCATGTAATCCTTATCCCTGAAACAGCAGGACAGTTCTTATCATCACCATTTTGCTGTTGGAGAAACTGAGGCACAGGAAGTGAGACTAGCTTGCCCAAGGCCACAGAGTTGGAAGGGAGCAAGCGAGGCTGTGGATCACATTGCTCGGTATAGAACACTGATGGTCCTGCAAGCCTATGAAGGTGAAAAGAATCTTCCCCTGAACTATGCCAACCCAAGAAGGGAACAAAGCTTAAGTCTCTTAGTGCTGAGATATTCAGATAAATAAAATGCTCTGTCTGTGGTTATACAGTGACTTGGCCTTGAAGCCAAAGAGGGCACGTTCTCTTCATTTCCCACTCCCGACCTCTTGCTCACTGCTACTTTATTCCTGCAGCTGACATTGTGCATAAAAATGAGCCTCTTTTAAGCGTTCCTTTCCTAGAGCTTGTCATGCTGCATGATTCTTTCATGTTCCCAGCTCATGATAATATGTGGTCTTCACTAGAACTCCTGTGGTTTGACACCAGCCGATGCTAGAGATGATGGCAGCTTTTGTTTTCTTAAAAAGCTGGCCGCTCTTGGAATTTCGGCTTGAGAGAACAGAAGCGAGATTGGTTTGGCTCCAACAAAGCAGTCAAGTGTAAGTAATACTGTGTTATTAGCACGGGGTGAAATTTTCAACTTTCAGTATCTTGATGAAACATAGACAATAAAAATTGCTCAGTGACTTTTTCTAACCTTTCTAACCTGTATTTTACTCCCCAAGACCATGATCCACTTTGCATTCTCAGACAATGAGCTAGGGAGCCTGAAAGTGTGCCGCTCGTGGCGAAAGGCGGCTTCCCCTACACGAAATGGCTACACTTGGCAAATTCAAGTCAGAAGAAGTCTTATAATTTTCCAGGTACTGAAATGTTCCTCTTAATGACAGATCAAAATAGTCACCAAGGCTCCGAATGGGGAAGAATCCGTCATTAAAAGTTCTGAAAAACCGAAGGAGCTGAACTGGTCAAGTCTCCAAGTGTGATACAAAAACATTTTCTGCATCCCTGTGGATATTTAATTAATCTAATTGTTTTTGAGATGCTCCGTTCTAAAATACAGTAGGAATAAAACAATACAATGTATTAAAATCACAGTGGTCTTAGTCAAGGCCCATTAACACTGTAAGTATAGAAATCGATACACATATCTTTATTTGGGGAGTTGTCTAGCTTTTCTTTCCTTTAGGCAATTTGGAAGACTTAGAATATGGTGTATGACTTTGAAATGCACTTTCTAGCTGGCAGGAATTAAGCAATCAGGGGCAGAGCGTTTTTACACTATGTAAGACAATCTGGCTTGTAGCTACCTACATTCACTTTTTGGTAGAAAACGAAAGCTATAAAAGGGGCAGGGTGGATTCAGGCCCTAACAGTGAGATCAGACTGGGGAACCCTCTTCCGTGGGTTGCAGAATGCTACATTTCTCCCATCCTAAGACCCACTGTAGCACAGGCTCCACACAGACTCCTGGAATTCCCCAAGTTCCTGACTTAACAAACAACTGTTTCCTGATTGCAGACACTTCTGGCTTAGGAGAGCACACGTATTAAAGTTTGGGGAGACAAGACTCAGGCCTCTGAGAAGGTGTGCCTGTCCTTGGAGCCAGCGTGTGGGTTGGGAAACAACATAAGGTTTTCAGGAGCTAGAAAGCAAAGTTCTCATTTGGCTCTGACTTCAGTCTTTAAGAAAAACAATTAAAGCCACCAGAAAAATCAGTTCCATCCTTTGAAAAATTGGGGGATTGGATTTAGAAGGAGCTCTCAAACTTTTCTTTTCATCTCAGGACTTTTAATCTTTAGAGGAAAACTTATAAGGTTAAAAAATGGGAGTCAACAGGAGAGTCTCAAAAAGTTGGCCCTTCTCACCCTGTGGCCCCCTCATTTTCTGCCGCTGTGATGGGTGTGTGTTAGTAACCAGACTGGCTGGTATGGCTCTCGTGTGAGGAACATAAAACCATGAAGTTTTACAGAAGAGAGGTCTGGGCAGGACAGAAAGAGGAAGGGGCTTGTACAGAAAGGAGAAGGGAGACAGATGCAGGGCGAGCAGCAGGAAAGCTACGTGTCCTCATCAGCCTTTCTCTGGGCCAAAGTCACAGTGCGAAAAAGTGTTCTAGACAGTGGAGAGGCATGTCACGTGTAAATTGGAAGGAAAAAACATAGCTCCACTTATGGAATTTGGTAGAGCTGGAAGTATCTATTTAAGAAATGATTTCCTCTCCTGCTAAGCCTATGTATGGCTGAGTTCAGGATTATGTAACAGAGACAGGAATTGACAAATGCGAGAGAGAAAAAGCAGAGCTGAGCAAGGCCAGTCGGGCTGCAGGGGAGGCAGGGGCTGCGTGTGGAAGAGAGGGATGAAAATGAGTCTGGAGAGGACCCTGGGTGAGCAGGAAGCTGGGGAGAGAACAAATAAGAAGGAAAAGAACCGAGGAGGAAGGGACACAGCTGGGGGAGAGGCGAAGCAGGTACATGGGCAGGAGCATCAGACAAGCATTTACAGAATCAAAGGACTTGCCAGAACGCGGGCTGTCAGAGGTTGTTTAGCCTCTCAAAATGAAATGTTAGTGCGTCTGACCCGCAGAAAAAACAGTGAGGGGTTTTATATCTGCGTGGGTCACACGTTGCATTTAGACTATTCTGTACCTCAATTTTGGTTTGCCATTCACTCAGTCATTCACGTTCTTGGACTCAAGGGTATCAGAAGGAAGAGTAAGGCAGGCCCAGTAGAGTTGTACTCATAATTTTCCTTGTCTTCTCTAGAGATTTTGAGTAATTTGATGAAGACATGGAGAGACTAGAGCCTCCTTTCTTCATTAATCTAAGCAGTCTGTATTGTATACACACACTCCTACGTACAGACACACACACACCCTATAAGTTACACACACACAGCCATAATTTAAAAATAAATCAGTGTAGTTCACTACAATCTTCCTATTTATCTTTTAAAAGATCCCCATCTTACTCTGTGTTTATCTTAGCTTGCGATAACATTAAAACCAAAACAAAAAAACCCCACCATAGATTGGGTGACTGAAATAACAACATCTTGATTCTTCACAGATCTGCAACTGGAAGTCCTAGACCACAGTCCAATGCAGGTGGTTTTTGCTGAGAGCTCTCATAAAAATAAGACCATAGTTCGGTTAAATAGAGGCTCTCCCTTTGTGATCTAATTTAAATTTACTTACCTCTTAAAGCCCTTGTCTCCTGATACAGTCACACTGGGGGCTAAGGTTTCAGTACATAAATTTGGAGGAGATTCAATTCCATCCATGGTATGGCTGTGTCCAGATGCCCCCAAAAGCCTCATGTGGTCATAGGAGGGGTTTTTGGAAGTGGCTGGATCTCAGATGTGTGATACTGGAATCAAGGATATGATGCTGGGATTGATTCATGGTGCAATGCTGGGACTGAGGGTGTGAGCGCCACCAGTGGGTAGCCTGGATGGAATAGAAGAGACAGAAAAAAGGCTGTTGTTGTGGTTGCTTGCTGCTTGCTGCTTGCTGCCTTCCCTGCTTTGCAATGGACTATTTCTCTTCTGTGATGCCCTCTGCTATGACACCTTGACTTGGAGCCAGCCAACTATGAACTGAAACTTCTTCAAACTCTGAGCTACAACAGATCTTTCTTCCTTTAGCTCTGGGTGTTGGGAATTTTGGTTCAGCAATGAGAAAATTAACTGAGATAATCCATAACACTGTCTTTCCATAGGGTAAAAGATTTTCATTTTAACAGCAGAACAGTTTTTATTAGTGTGTATTTGTAATTCATATTAGTGAAATTTGTTTTGGAGAATTAGAATATGTCCATAACATGTTTTGGTTATGTTTGATCCCTCTATGTCCTGCCCTCCCTCTTCCCCTGCCCCCAATGCCCTTTCCTATCTCCAAAAATCTGCCTTTTTGTTTCCTACCATTTCTCATTTGTTTTACTCCCTATATTTATGTTTTAGGTTTCTCATATAAGAGAATCTATGTGATTTCTAAATTTCTGTGTGTGTCTGACTTATTTCACTTAATAGTGTGGTCTCAAGTTCTATCCATTTTCCTGCAAATGACATGATTTTGTTCTTCTTTATGACTGAATAGTATTCCACTGAGTATATATACCAATACATACCACAATTTATTCATTCCTTTTTCTGCTGATGGGCATGTAGGTTGCTTCCAGAGCTTAGCTATTGTGAACCACACTGCTATACACCTGGGTATACATGTATCACTATAGCATGATGTTAAATCTTTCAGGAATATGCTCAGGGGAACAGCAGAATATTTTTGATTGAATTTTTTATTTTGAGATGTTTATAGACTCACATATAACTGTAGGAAATAAACCGGAGAAATTAATCTACCTTTTAGCCAGTTTTCCCCCATGGAAACATTCTGCAGAACTAAGGTACAGGATCACATGCAGGATGTTTACACTGATACAGCCAAGGCACAAAGCACTTCTGCCATGGCCAGGATTCCTCCTGGGCCCTGTACAGCCACATGCACATCCCTCCTGTAGTGTGGACATATCACACCTTGCCTAGCAGTGGTTCACACCTCTCCCTGATTGGACATCTTTGGTTATTATTAATAAAGCTGCTGTAGATGCACAAGCACAGGTTTTTCATTTCTATGAGATAAATGCCTATGTCTGTGATTGCTGAGTTGTGTACTGGTTACATATTTAGCTTTTAAAGGAATTGTTAAACTCTTTCACAAAGTTCTGAACTGCTTTCACTTTGCACTCCCACCAGCAGTGTAAGAGGGACCCAGTTTCTCTGTATCCTGCCCAGCATTGGGTGTTGTCAGTATTTCTTATTTTAGATGTTCTGATAAGTATGCAGTGGTCTCTTGCTGTGGATTTAATTTGTATTTCTCTAATGGCTAATGATGTTCAACATCTTTTCATGTGCTTATTTGTGGCATGCATATTTTTCAACATCTGGATGTACTTGGAGAAAAAAGCATTTAATTAGTCTTTAATGTTTCTTTTCAATACTTCTTTCTGTGTCTCTAGCCTTCATCTGTGCAGAATGCCAACATGAGGCATGAAGATAAAGCTCACCAGAGATTTCCAACATACTGGACAAGAAAAAGAAGTAGAGAGGTTCCTCTGGGCTGGGTGTCATTCTTGATAAAAGAAAAAAAATCCATTCGATGTAAGCGTCCATGTAACACAGTGTAACAATAATAAGGATTATTGTTTTATAGTCCCTCTCAGGTCTAGTTCTTTTACCTTACATAATGTTAGGAGTCTCTGTAGGCATCTTAAAGACGTTGTTATCTTTGGCAGGAGCATGGAGGCTTGGCTCAGAAGGCAGGCAGTAACAATGGTATCAGTTCCTTTTATATATATATTTTTCTTCTCCTGAAACACCATGTTACCTAGAATACATGAGGCTCTGGCAGAGGCCTACATTTTCTTCCCCTGTATTCCTTTCACACCATCTGTTTGGGTGTGCTAGACTCCACTGGAATGTCTTTACGAGGTGTCAAAACTCCGGGAACCCCACTCTAGTTGGCAGCAGAGAGAGAAAGGATAAAGTGATCATAGGAATCGTACAGAAGAGAGAATCCAAGGGAGTGTCTGTCACAATTACAAAAGAGACAATTTACAGCGTGGCAGAGTCCAAGGTTAGTGTTACTTCTCTCAGAATCTATTTCTGATCAAGGTTCCAGAAATGGCTGCCACACAGCTCCTTCGCTCCTCCATAAAGCGCGCGTCACTGGGTTGAGCGCCTGCTTCAGAGCCATGCCCGCGCCTGTCTGGAGCACTCTCAGAGCAGAGCCAGTGGGGCACAAGGGTGCGGTGGCGTGATGACCCCAGGGTTTGCACAGTGCATGTATGATGAGTTAGAAATCTAGTTCACCCTGAAGTCGTCTCAAAGGCAGAATTAATTATAATTTTGCTTAGTGCAAATGTAGAAAAACAAAACAAGACAAAAACCAGTCTTTCTACCCCTAAAACTTGTTTATAAACTGTATCATGTGAAAATCCAACTTGGAAAGAATTCTAGCTTGACTTTAAACTGTTTGTTCACAAGCTCATGGAATAACATGGTTCTTGGATTCATTAAATCTTATTTATAAACTTAAGGTTGTTTTGGAACAGGAAGCATAACATTTACTAAAAAGAACATTGAAATATATTTGTCTTTTTAATTAAAAAAATACTAAGAAATGAAGTCTGCAAAACACAAAATCTTAATATTGCAGTAGGATTTTCCCTCATTAAAAATATATATCAAACCATTGTCTGATTGAAACTAAACACAGTTAAACATATATAGATATAAATTATATAATTTACATTTATTATACTTAATCCAGGTACACATGCAAACACATTTGTATATATAAATTATGTATGAAATACTCATAGTTAAAATTTATGTGGCTATATTTGAAACTGTGACATCAGAGATAGGCTTAAAACATGTTTAATTACATTACCAGCGTGTATAATCAGAGTTAGAACTACTGATAGATTTTGCTGACAAGAATTATGGAAAGTAGCAGCTAATTCAGGATTGTTCTATTACAGATATTACAGGAGAAGCAAGTCTAGAAAGTGGGTTTAGACTTTCATATATTCACATTTTTAGGGGAATTTTATCACTAAGAAAAGCATAATTCTTAAATAATTTAGATAAGCAAATTTTAGTATAAAATAATAATAATCAGTTTTGATAACTTCCTGTAACTTTCTTGTTACATTCATTTAGTTGTAACCTATTAGAGGATGCATAAAATGTAAAAAAATGTACAATGTGAAATATACAATACAATGTATCATTTCCTGTAATCCAAGGGAAGATTATAAAAATATGGTAATATCCAGTTGGTACTGGCATCCAATAGGATATTATCCATTCAGAAGAGAAGAAATAGTAAATGATTAGAACACAGTAATGAAGAGGACTCTTTCTCCTTGAAATGCCGCAAGGGCTCTGTGGCCAACACTTTTATGACCCTAAAATATCCATGCTCACATTTCCTTTGAATAACACATTTAAAGGGTGGATGGAGACTCTTTTTCTCAAAACATAGGTGCCTTAAGTGCTATATTAAAAATTTATATTACTTAGAAATATTTTCCAGTGAAAATGGGTGGTTTTTGGTAAGCACAGCAAAAAATAATCTTTGACTGCAACTCTTAAGATTCTTCCAGTGCAAACCAAACAACCTTGCTCAAGTTAGTTTACTTTCTGAGTAGTATGCTCACACTAAGAAAAGTGAGGTTTGAAATTATCTTTAGTAAATTAGCATCATTACCACCAAATAGCTGAATTTTTTGGACAATTTTTTGTTGCTGTTGTTTTGAGACAGTGTTTCACTATGGAGTCCAGGCTGGCCTTGAACTCACCTTGTATCCCTTGAGCACACAGCAATCCTCCCGACTCAGCCTCTGAGTGCTGGGATTACAGGCACGCACCACCACACATAGTGTCTCTTGGCAACTTTGAAAAGCGTTCTGAACAATGTTGATATTCTGCACTATGAGCATTTAAGAAGATATTGATTCACACACCCACTTATATATTTGAATTCATGTCTTTATTCACATTTCTTCTCTAAGAAGGGTCTCTGAGCTTTTAAGAACTTAAAAAATATTATGAGAAATCCTGTGACTGATTCCTATGTTTGTCTCTGGTCAGTCCCATTGTGACTCTGTGTCTGGAAAAGTTTGACATCAGAAAATTTGGACTGATTGAGGTTAGTTCATGTTGAGGTTATTAACATTTCTGGTGGCTCAGGAAAATTTCTCTGATCCTGGCAGAGAAGCTTGTCGGCCAGACTGCATAAACAAGCCATTGGATTTTGGGGGTCTGAGTACCCCAATATGTTCTTAGAGTTTAGTTTGGGTTTGTCTTGGGAAAATTCTGCTTGGTGTATAAACTGGTTTAGGGTTAGAGTTGAGGCTGAGCGCTCCAAGAATAAATGTAAGCAGCACCAAAGCCTGGGACAATGCCGAGCTCAGAGTCGGCAGTAGCCATGGGGAAATAGGAGAGCCCGGATGGCACATTAAGTCTCTGCAAAAGCTGAGAGACTGCGTTCTTTTTCCCTCTTGAAAACCTTTGGGGTCTCTTTGTGAATGATTATTCAAAGGTGGATAATATCAGTGCCTAAGTTAACATATTGTAAACGGAAAGATCAGGTGGACAGAATGAAGGAGAACAGATGGTGGGAGACTGCTTCTGAGTGTAACTCCAAAGGCCGGTTGTCCAAGATGGGCCCACAGAAAGAGTCAATGGCTGCCACAGGCGGAACACCATTCATTCACTCATTCATTCATTCATCTACTCCACCAACGTTGATGGAGCTCTCTCTCTTTGTCCTTTGCGGGCTCTTCGGGGTTCAGTAGTGAACAATAACAGCAGGAAAAGCAGACAAAATCTCTGCCTCTTGGAAACTTTTATTGTAGAAATCAACTACGCTATGAAAATGTTTAATAATCAGAAAGGCCATGAAAACAGCAAAGTGCTATATTTAAATATTTATATGTGAGTATAATACCGCTTATAGAGAAAAAATTTAAAAATAAAGAATGCCTTTCTGCTCTCAAAAAGGAACTGACAGAAATACATAGGGGTTACATGCAAGAAACTCTTTCTAAGTAAAGGAAATGAGAAACAAGTTTATACATTCAACCTCTCACACCCATGGCTTCCCATCCTCAGCTTCAACCAAATTCAGACCTAAAATACTTGAAAAAAAATGCCTCAGTAGTGAATATGGACACGTGTTTTCCCCCTTGTTGTTATTCCCTAAATAATATAACAACTATTTACAACATAATACATTGTTCCCTAAATAATATTGTAACAATATAGCATTTACATTGTAGTATGTATTAGAAGTAATCTTAAGATGTTTTAAAGTATACAGGAGGATGCATGTAGGTTCTATGCAAATACTTTGCCATTTTTTATGAGAAACTTGAGTATCCGTGGGTTTTGGTATTTGAGGGGGTCCTGAGCCCAATTCCTGTAGATGTTAGGGGACAACTCTAAATAGCACAGAGATCTGACTTAAACATTATGCTTTTAAAAATCTCATAACAGGTATGATACCTTACATCTTATTTTTCAAAAAGGAAATGAGATAGTAGATAAATGAGATACAAATTCAACACATAATGTAGATTAAGTAGGGAGTTAAAAGACAGTGTTCAACATACTATCTTACGAAAAAGTGCTTTGTGCTTTGTGCAATTTACTTATAGTAAAGGTGCAGCTTTTGCTCACCGGGGCTCCTTTCCCTCCATTAACCTCATCCGCTTCTTGGAAAGCCTTCTTGCTATGCTGTTCTGCGTGAAACAGTGGAGTGCTTGGAGTGAGCACACTTAAGGGAGTTTCTATCTGAAAAGGCCAGCTTGATTTTCCTGTGTTCATTGCAGGACGACTTTCTCTTTTTATCATAGGTTTTACGTTATTGCATAAAATAATAAACGAATGAGTGAGTAAAGAATGACTGTGGAGGGACTTGCTCAGTGTCCTTGCAAATGTTCTGTCCTGGTCCCATCCATGCAACCTTAGTCTGTTCAACAGAGACGGGCTACTCTCAAAGTCAGTCAAAGAAAGCCCGGCCACTAGGCGGAGGGGCGGCCTCCCAGAGCAGCTCTCTCGTGCGGGAGCTGGTGAGCAGGAACAAAGTGAGCAGCCACACAGAGACAAGAGGCAGCGTGAGCCTGAGAAAAGTAGCGCACCTCTCCTGTGCTTTTCACTTATTTGTGTGGGTCCAGATTCCCATTAGTAATATCTGGTATCATTTCTTCTGCCCAAAGTGTTTCCCTTAACATCCAGTGTCTGAAAAAGTCTGAGTTTCACCTTCATTTAAGAAATATTTTTTGGCAGGGGGAGGATATTTTCAGGTTTCTCTTTTCCTTTCAGTACTCTTAAGAATGTTTCTGGATGGCTTTCTGGCTTGCAGAGATTTTGCAAAGAATCTGTTATAATTCTTTTGTTCTTCTATGTAGAATGTATCTTTTTAATCTGGACATTTTAATGATTTTCTTTTTACCCTGAATGTTTTGTAATTTATTTTCATGAGCCTTGCCCCCCCCCCCCCCCCTTATTCTGTTTGGGGTTTGTTGAGCTTCTTGGACCTGTGAGTTTATAGTTTCCATCAAATTTGGGGAAATTTTAGCCATGATTTTTAAAGTATTTTTATCTCTCTGTGACTTTCCTGGAATTTTTGGTAGTTGGACTCCTCAAAATTTTCCCACAAGTCAATGACATTGTTTATTTTTTCAGACATTTGCTCCTCTCTATATTTTATTTTGTGTTGTTTTACTCATTTATTTTTATTTTTATTTTTTTGAGACAGGGTCTTGCTGTGTTTTTCGTGCTGGCTTCAAACTCGCACGTAGCCCAGGCTGGCCTCCAACTTGTGGCAATCTGCCGCCTGTCTCCACCTCAGCCTCCTGAATGCTGGGATCACAGGCATGTGCCATCAGGCCCTACTTCTGTGCCCTGCTTCTTTTAGATAATGTTTTTTTCTGTGTTTTCAGTTTGCTGATCATTTCTCAGTGCTTCCTCCATCTAGTATATTTTTAAAATTTTTCAGATATTGCAGTTTCATTTCTGGAGGGTTTTTGGATTCTTTTTGTCTTCTGTTCCTCTCTATAATGTTGATGTCTTCTACCTTCTTCAGCATTCTTGAACATTTATGATACCCATTTGCACGCGCTTCTCTCTTCGTTACACCACTCTGTCATTTCTTGTTCTCTTTTTGTGGATTGGTTTTCCCTTGGATATGGATCATATACTTTGCTTCTTTGCATTCCTGGTAATCTGTTTGGATTATGGACAAGGTGAATTTCACATGGCTGGATTCTGAGTTTTGTTGTATTTCCTTAAATTTGTTGGTCATTGTTCTGGCTTGCAGCTGAGTTACTTGTAATGAATCTAATCTTACCAAGGATTGTTTTTACTATCTGCCTTTATGGTTAACTTAGCTTCAGTACTGAGGCAACACTGTTGTGAGTATTCTGTGGTGTATCCCATGTATTGTACAATCTTTTTATTCTGGTGGATGGAAACATAGATGATTCCTGGCTCTCTGTGAACCAGTAATTATTCAACCCAGCCCTTTCCAGCAATTACTAAACCTAATTCTGCTCACAGGGGACATGATTTGGATTTCTTAGGGGCAAATAATATAGATTTTATAATTTCACTTATAAATATTTCTGTATGAATTTCTAAAAGACAAAGGCTCTTTATAAAAGGCTAATCACACCATGTTGATCTTGTCTATAAAAAGTAATAACAATTTCCCAATACCATTAATTACCTAGTCAACAAAATTCCATGTTTTCCCAGCAAGGGACTGGGTGCCTCAATGTGACATTCCCAATGAATAATAGCCTAAGGAATAGTCCACTGAACCTTGAATCTTCCCACTGTACTTACAAACTCCCTTCTGCTCAGACTTACTTTTCCACCAGCAGGTAAATTCCCAGGAGCCCCTCCCCCTTCCCGTTATCTACTGGGAATGTCCTTCTCAGCCTCACTCCTCCGCTTGTCTCTGAAGGCCAGGTCCATGGGCGTGTTTAGAGATTGGTGTGATGCTCCTTAATTTACAGTGGGGCTATGTCCTGATAAACTCATAAACTGAAACTATCATTAGGCTGGAAATGCATTTGATCCACTTAATTTAGTAAACCTCCTAGTGTACAACGCTGCACGCTGTGGAGCGCTGGTTGTGCTTGATGACCAGGTGGCTGGCTGGATGTTACTGCTGCCCAGCGCAGAGAGAGTATCGCACTGCTGCCAGCTTGGGAACAGAGCAAAATTCAAAGTTCGAAATATGGTTTCAACTAACTGCATACGGCTTGTGAACCGTCATAAACTTGAAAATGGTGAGCGGAGACATTGTAAGTCAGGACTGTACATCTCTGGAAAAACAGAGAGATGTCTAGTTTTTATGTCACTTGTATGGAAACTGAAAGAGTAAATAAAATCCAAAAGGTACAATAGATACTGTGAAAGGCAGAGAAACTGCTCAAAAGGAAAGAACAACTGGAATAAAGGAAAGGAGAAAAGAAAGAAGAAAGGGAAAATATATATACATAAGATAGCTAAGATAATTGTACTAATTCTTACTGGTTTATTCAAAGGAACAGTTAATGCTTAATTTTTTGATCTGCTTTGCATGCCTGTATCTGGTAAACTGAACAGCTACTTTGAAGATAACAATATGTAATATAACAACTGTTGTTGATTTCCTATCACCTTGTATTGAAATTCTATATCATTTTTAATGTTTAAAAATTTTTTTTATTCCTTCAAAGGAAAAAAAGGGAGAGAGAACACCTTGAAATCCCTCCCAGCTGTAATCTGATACGACCCAAAGGAAGAATGACAGGCTTCTTTGGGCACAGAAAGCAATGCTTCCTCGCTTTACCTTTGATTTCCAAATGAGAGAGGAGGATATAGCGTCCTCTCTGAGGGGTTGGGCTAGAATTGCTTTTATTTGCCTGCAATAAGATATTTAATTTATTCTGAAATTTCAAACTGCTCAAAAGATGTCATGATATATTTGTGTTTATCAAAAACAGCCACGGATTAGGGAAGTTTGAATAAGTCTGATTGACCTCAGACAACTTCTGCCTTTAGTATAATCAGCACGACTGGCCTTGTAAGTGTGAGTTCAGGGAACAGAAAGGGTTACACATCCTCCTTTGCCCACTCCTGCTCCAAACTTCCTCCCCTGTTCTTAGATGCTCAAAATGTTGTGTACTGGGAAAAAGAACACAAATAAAGAGAAGTGATTTTTAATTTTTACTTTTTTGAGACAGGGTCTCACTACATAGTTTAGGTTAGTCTTGAACTCACAGTGTAGCCCAGGCTGGCCTCAAACTTGCAACAACTCTCCTGCCTTGGCCTCCCAAGCTCTGGGATTACAGGCATGCACCACCATACTTGGCAAAGAGAAATGATTTTCAAAACAACTTTACTGATATTTAACTCATATACTGTAGAATTCACCTGTCTAAAGTGAATCTGTGCAGTCATTATGATAGTACATTTTAGAACATTTTCAACATCTGAAAAGGGGCCTCATTCTCATTAGCCACCACTTTCTACTTCCCTCCAACACCCCAAACCTGAAGCAAATACTAGTCTACCTTCTTCTCTGTAGATCTGCCTGTTCCAGGCATGTCATGTCAACAGAATAAACAACAGGTGGTCTCTGTGACTGGAAAGATAAGTGATCTGAACTGATTCAAATCAACATTAAGGAGGTAAAGACTACTGGTGCTACCCTTAAACAGGCTTTCGATGGGGGGAGGAAGAGACCCTTTCGGCATGAGGTGACTAGAGAAGAGGCAACACAGTAGAAGAGAGGCTGGGACAGCCCCAGGCTATGAGCACTAAATGTCAGAGTTTCAAGTTGATAATTCAAATGTTAGCATCAAAACAGAAGGACTCACCCAAGTGGCCTCGTGTATAGATTCAGGTACACCCAGGGTCCTTTCTATCATGTTCATAAACACTGGAAATGAGAATTATAATTAGGCCTCTCTTAACTGACAGCTCACCTTGATTTCTCACAGAACTGCTTCTGGGACCAGAGAACCTCTTTCCTGTCCTGCAGCTTGTGTTGCAGAGATCTAGAACAATGTTGTGCAGGCTATTTGCCCGATCAGGCCAGGTAACGGGGCACGAGGCTGTCATTTTCATCATGAGGAAATAGGTCTTTTGGTGTAATTTTCCTCCAGTAATTAGTCTCTCTGTGATTTTTAGACTCTGTGCCATGTTGTGAATGCAACATGTTCAGCAGCACTCCTGCAGAGGAAATATCCCTTATGATGGGCAAGCAAATACCATCTTTCATTAAAAACATCAGGAAAATTTCATCTGAAACTTCTCAACAGCCAAGGGGAGGGAAACTCCTAACAATAACAAAAAAGGCCACTTAGGCAAAAAGCCACTCAACAGTGTCTTAGGGGCCAGTCCGAGACAAGCCCATTGGTTGGATGTTCACTTGTACATTATAGCAATTTCTTATGAGATGATTACTTCCTGCTCACCAAAAGTTTGTTTAACCCAGAAAGGTAAGTAGGTGGCCCAAGGGGTATTTACTGAGGTGAGGGCATTTTCCTGTACAAAGAATTCATCTGTAACTCAGTTTTCATCCTGCTAGTCCTGATTTCTGTTTTCTTTTGTGATGAGGCACATGTTTGTCAACCCTCTCAATCCTGTGTAGAATGAATCAGTGAAAAACCACCTTCTTTTTCTTTGGTGAGTGGAATAACACTTTCATATAATAAGATCTTCCTTTTAGAATAGATCACATTGGAAAAAAATGCATTCTACAATTTGTAGGTGAAGAAAGCCATTAACTCTTTTGCTATACGTGAGATTAGTTGGGTTAAGACTGGGCCGTGATGGGAAGGTGGAATGGTTGGAATTCTCAGACTTTATTTGTGGAAATATAGAATAGTATGACTGGGAAGGCACTCATTCAGTGGCATTTGGGAATTTCAAACATATACGTACCCTGTGACTTGGAAATTCCATACCTAGATAACTCACAAGGGAAATGGCTGCATACCAACATATAAAAATAGGAATATTTTTAGTAGTTTTGCTTACAGTCATAAAAGACTGGAAGGAATTCAAATAGCTATTAAACAGTGAAGTACTACACAACAATAAAAAAGCAAACTTCTACACCAGGCATGGTGGCACATGACTGTAATCCCAGAATTTGAGTAACTGAGGCAGGAGGATCACTGTGAGTTTGAGACTAGCTTGGGATACATAGGGAGTTCAGGTGTAGCATGAACTACATAATGAGACCCTGTTTCAAAACAGAAAACAAAACAAACTTCTAGTGTACAAATAATACAAATAAATCTGAAATTATTTTGTGTGATGAAAACTAGAAATATAAGTGGTTTTTTGGATGGTTCCCTTTAGAGCATCATCAAGCAAAAGAAGTCAATACTGATAGAGGTCAAAGGATGGTTACTTGGCATCGGGTAGAGTGGTATGACCTGGGAAGAAGCATATGAGAACTTCCCACGAGGCCCAGCATTTTTCTGTATCTTGATTTGTATACTGGTTACAGGGTGTGTTGTGTGTTCTCTCTTTAGAGGCTTTGTCTGCTTTAAAGCCCATTTTCTGCTTATCTGTTCCATAGCCCCATCCCCTGCAATGACATCACCTCCGAACTTCAGCCCTAGGCTTCATTCCCTCCCTATCTGCACGCTGACCTGTGCCATGAGGCATGTACTGAAGGTGCTGGACGGCGTGGGCTGGGTAGAGTCAAGGATATAAGATGTTAGCATGCAGCAAAAATTTTATTGGAAAGTTCAAGATGGCAGATAAAGAGAAGGTTTGGAAGAACTTGGAGGGTTTTGCTTTGGGAAGGGGAAGAGAGGAGAAATAATAAATATCGGGACATTTGGAGATAGAGACGTGCCTTCTTGTTTCCAATTCTCCTTTCCCTGCCCTCAGCCTGGGGCAGTGCTAGGGCACGTTGAGTTATTGCTATTGACCTAGAGCTGAGCTATGTGTTTATTATACCACTGCACTTACTGCTCACAACAATTCTGTAAGGGAGACATTGGTAATGGCCCAAATTTTTAGGTGGGACAATGGAAGCCTGATTTGTTTGAGGTCTCATGGCTGTGGCATTTGGATCTGTGGTGTGATCCTAACTTCGGCGTTACAGAGTTTACCTTCATCACCATCACTGCCTCTTTCTGGACACACATACTTGTTAGCACACCCCTTGGTTCCTTCCTGAGGGCCCCCTGTCTGCCTGCACTGTGCCCATCTCCACGGTCTCAGGGTGCTTCCTTTCCTGCTCGGTTTGGCAGCTGGGCAGGTTATTCTAGGGAGAGAACTGTGCATGGTCTCGCAGGTGGGCCTGTGAAAGTGGCCCTGGTAAATCTGTCCTGGGGCTTGGATGTTGGATTCATGATGAGGAGTTAAGATACAATTTAATTGGCAATGCAGAGCCACTGATGGCTCTTGATGAGAGCTGAGCCTTAGGGAGATCAATCTGACAGCTGATGAGGGTAGACTGTAGCTATAAGAGAGTGCAGGTAAGAGGCCAGTTTTACAACAGTCGAGGTGAGGCAACAGGCCTGGTAGGATGAGCACAGGGAGAGAAGAAAAGAGATGGGGAACTATTAGGAAAACAGCTCTTCCCAGAGGCCCTGCTGGGGAATATACTTATCTAGCTTCTAAGAGAGCTAGCAGCAAAGCCTATCTCGTTCATTTAGCACTTAATCAAATCCAGCTTTCCCAGCGGAGCATTCAAAGGCCCTTTATAAACTGATGCCAAGCCTCTCTAGGCATCTTTCTTTTCCTCTTGCTACATGCCCACTTCCATCCCCCACTATGGGCAGGCTGACAATCAGGCTATGGTTGATACTGTATCTCAGGTTCTGTTTCTATGTCTTGTCAAGATATATTTTGAACCCCATTCCCCCAACAGATGTTGTGTTGATTATCCCTATTTTTGTTAATCCCCTCTGTTCTGAAGTCCTCAAGTCCTCACAGAAATTTTACATGGTTTATCTGGCCTCATTTCTTCTTGTGCTCATCAGAGAGTGGTTGGTAACCACCACGTATCATGCTCTGCTCAGGGTTAGCCTGGCTAGGAGTGCGTTGCAAGCTTCAGATTCCACTGGCTGTTGAAGATCCCTGTGTAGAGAACCTGTCTTCCCTATGAAGTTTGGCATGCTAAAGTTAATTGTGCCTTAAAGATGAGTTTTCAATCAGATGCCTCTTTACTGAAGGGAGGTGCCGCAGAAAGCAATGAGAGGGGATGAGGTGTGAGAGAAAGGCAGGTGTGATAGGACAGTTGCTGTGAGTGTGTGGGATTTGCTGTCTGCTCTTCTTCCTCTTTTTTGCAAACTCTGGACCGCATCTGTCCTGCATGCCCAAATGTCCTGTTGGTTGGCTTTGGGGCAAGAATGAACCCAGGGTCAAAGTAGAAGAGAAATAGCAACGCATGCTCAAGTGTAAAGTAGACAAACAGAATGTGTTTTGAGTATCCATGACCAAGTTGCTGAAGGTACTTAAGGAAAGCTGTCATCTTTAAAGAAAATGAAGTGTCCACTTCAGAGTGAGTTGTTGCCTAGTGGCAGAGTTCGTACTCACCAAATGATTGGCATGAGGCCATGTTGCATTAGCATCCTCACTTGGACAAGTCTTTCATGACCCCTGCTCCCCCGTAAAGTAGGCAGCGGTGCTAGTTTAGTGCTTGGTTGATGTATACTGCTGGGTATGTAGCAGGTACCTATGTTGCGCTCACAACATGTACTTAAACATGTCAACAGTTTTCGTTCTTCCTAGAAACCCTGGTCCGCCCTCTGACCCTCCTTGTTTCTAGTTCAGTATGGAGAAATGTAGACACAGAAGCTCTGAGTAAGCTCCCCAGGACCCCACGGGTAGAAGTGAAGGGTGTAAGCCTAAGCGTTCTGCCTCCATGCTCTGTGCTGCCTTCTGCCGCTCTGTGCCATTCTAGTCAGTACTTGTGCGGACTGTGTTTTAGCTGCCTGGGGACAGCGTCATACTGAAGTCACAGGGTCCCTTGGTGAGCGGCGTGGAGGAGATGGGCGAAGGGGGTAAAATGGGGAAGAGAGGAAGAGAGAGGAGAGTTCAGGTCAAGATAGCTGACCTTATTTCCCAATTTACTTAGGACTTGGCTGGGTGTTGCAACTGTCCTGTGCAAGCTTTAACTGTGGAACTCACAAAGCCAACTCCAGATATTTAAAAAGTAGCAATCAGATGTTACTGTCCCTGGTAGTTCATCATCTGCCTTCTCTGACAGGAAGGAGCAGATGCTGTGTGAAGATCATGCTGTCATGGACGTTGCGGGACAGTTTGGGCTTGCTGGATGTCACTCCCTCTCTGCGCGCCAAGCAGACAGCCCAGGACATGGCAGGGACAAGGAGGTGTCTTATCAGTTGCCTCTTCAATCTGGACATCTTGACTCTCTTCAGTTCAGCTGCCTAAGTGGGAACCCTCTCACAGGGATGGTCTCTTTGTCACGATTTTGGGAGTAGATTTTCCTTTGTCAAAATTAACTCCACACTTCTGGATGCATACTGTTTTGGTTAATCTTCTCATTGCTGAGACAGAATACCCAACACTCAAAGTTAAAGGAGGAAAGGTTTATTTCTGCTCACAGTTTGTAAAGGTTTCAGTACGTAGTTGGCTGGCTCCACGGTAAGGTAGCATGACAGAGGGCATGGCATTGGTGAAACAGTTGATAGGTGGCAAGCAGTAGGCAGCAGCAAGCAGCCAGCCTACCTTTCCCTTTGCCCCATCCGGGATTCACGCCTTTCGGGTGTCCTCAGTAAATCCGCTGAGCCACACCCTGAGCTTTGCTAATTCCAATTAGTGGCCTAATTTGGTTACCGCTCACCCTTACTCCACACACACATACCCTAGATCCAGCCACCTCCTAACAGTCCGCCTGTGAGTACAGGAGGCTATGTGGGGGACATCTGGATACAAGCTATAACATACAGCCACATTAGCATCCCCTTCATGTGATGAAACTCCTCAGAGGAGCATTTTCTGTTTTCTTTGAGATGAAGATACTTCCCATTCATTTGATGGAAACACTTTGCAACTGCCCCTGTTGCCTCACAGGCAGCTCAGAGGGAGAACTTGTGTGCACAGGGGAACCACTCAAGAAAAGCTTCTGGCAGGGCAGGGAGCCTGGAGGCCTGCACAGAGCTTCTCTGAAATGCAAAAGTTTGGAGTCTGTGTGTTCATTGGAGGAAAAAGTGCCAGTGCCTTCTTTCCCTGTGTAATTGAAGGACATCTAAGGGTCTCTGTGTTTCCATTCTTTATTCAACTAGGCTGACAAAGTATTTCATATTCCTCCCATCAGAGCTCTGATCCTTTAGGTTAAGGTATCACAACTTTAGAAAAACTCCTTCTTTTACAGCAAGAATTTGTGTGTGTGTGTGTGTGTGTGTGTGTGTCTGTGAGAGAGAGAGAGAGAGAGAGAGAGAGAGAGAGCACATAAGCTATCGTTACATTATTATTGCTATTATTTAATGGTCCTAGGAAGAAATGAAAATAGAATTCTGTCCAATTATATTGATAACCTTGGTGCATTAGGTCTGTGACTGATGTATGATGAACATGGGCTGTTCTAGGGCTCCGTGTCTGGAGGGAGTTGAGCACCACTGCTGAGGGAGGGGCACCGGTGGGAGAGAGCACACCTGAGAAGTCAGGCTGCTTCTGCCTTGGCATTTCCCACTGTGGGCTGGAACACAGAGAGAGCCAGCTGAGGTGGGGTGGGAGACAGGAGCATGAAAAAGCTCATCACACCGAATCTAAATTCCCCTTGGAAGAGTTTATGTCTGTTAATGCTACATAAAGTCTCAGTTTGGGTATGTGTAGGGGGTAACTGTGTGGGCAAGATCACTTACCTGGCTTATTAAGGGTGTGATTAACTACCTTTGTGATTTGCCCATTAGAAATGTTCTAAATGAACGTAAATGAATTTATGTTTTAGTTAAGACTGAGAAGGAAGAGCAGCACCCTCCTTCTGAGACTCCCAGCGGAACTCTGAGCTGCTAACACATCAGCCCCTCCGGCAGCCCTCTGTCTCAGGACGCACTCGCTCCCCGTCCTTGCTCCTCCTCTCCATCAGGTGCCATCTGCGGAGTCAGGGGCTGGCCATGCCTGCTCGGTGCTATCTGAGCTCATCCCGGGAGTGGCTCGGCTTATTTCTGTTCCTGGGTCAGTTACTGGATCTTCTGAAGACTAAATTTGGAGAACTGTGTTTCCGGTTTTGGTGGCTGGAGTTCTCTTTGGTGGCTGTCCTCCAGGCTAAATGCCTCACCCAATGAGCTTCCCAGCTCCTTCTGACCTAGGCCTTCCTCATTTCCATTTTCTTCTCCTCAGCATTTCATCCCCACCACATCTCTTTGCAGGGTTTCTGTCTGCAAAACCCATGCTGGAAACTAGAGCTTTGCTACTCACAAACTTTCCCATTGCCTGAGCAAGAATGTCTTTTCCTAGATTCCTCCCTGCTAATCTCCCCTGTCTACCAGCTTCTTCCATAGGGGGATTTGTTGTCTACAACCTGTTGGTAAAAATATTGCTTCCTCAACTGTGCCTTTCATTACTAAATCAGACTTTCTGCCTTTGAGTGTTTATTTATGTTTGAGACCTATAATAGGTGGGCAACAGAATCACCTGGGTGGTTTCCTAAACTACAGGTGTATGGCGCTCACTCATAGAGTTTTTTGACTCAGTAAATCTGAATTTGCACTGCTAGCGTGTTCTCGAGTGATGCTGACATTGTTGATACAGGGACCACACTTTGAGAACTACTGGTCTCTGGACCATTAATTATATATGGATGGGAGTTTCTCTCGGTAGTTAGAGCACAGCCTCTCTAGCCCTGCCTCCCCCCAGGAGGGAGGGCCAGGTATGGGCTTCCATTGTTTCTCATGCTGCTTCCATCCAGACCTTTTGTGACTATCCAGTCAGGAGATGTGTCAGGCTCCACATGGCCTGTTTTACTTGTGATGACACCTTGGGCTTCAGCATAGAAACAAATAAACAAGAAAAGGGCCACAGGTTTCAAGAATTAAAGGATTAACTTTAAAAAAATTTAGAAGCTACACCTCTCAATTCAGATGTTCTCGGCTTTTATTTCTTCTAGATTGGGGGCTGAGGGGAAGTGAAGAAGCTTTCTCAGTTTTGAGGACCTGGGCTCAACCTCCAGAGGATCCTGCTGTGAGAGAGCATGGAAATCGGGCTCTTGATCTACTGCTTAAGTCTGTGTGGGGCCCTAGCACAGAGCCTGTGTGTGAAGAGCTGTGTTCTTGGGTCTGCAGTAGCTCCCCACACTATGGGTTTTCAGCTTTCCTGGCAAGACACACTGTATTTTAATCCAGTGTGGGTCCCATCCTTGTGAAGTTTGTGTGAGGGTTTGCTCCTCACTTGCTATCCTGTCTGACCCAGCGGAGTTGTTTGAATTAAGCATGGTTGGTATCTCCGCTTGGGAATATGTGTCTATTTATCAGGATATGAAGGAATTATTAAATTATTTTAAATTTTGTAAAATATAATATTCTTTTTTTATTGTAAAATACATATAACAAGATTTACCATTTTAACTGTCATTTTGAAATGGTACAGTTCAGTTGGGTGGTGTTAAATACTTTCTTTAATTTTAATTTTTTTTGTTTTTTTTTCGAGACAGAGTCTCACTATATAGTCTAGGCTGGTCTTGAACTCACTATGAAGCACAGGCTGGCCTGGAACTTGAGGCTGTTCTCCTCTTGAGTGCTGGGATTACAGGCTTGCATTACCACACTCAGTTTAAATACTTTCTTGATTACAGCCATCACCACCATCCATCTCCAGAACTTTCATCTCACCAAACTGAAAATCTACTCCCTTTAGACAACACTCTATATCATCCCCTCCCCTGGTTCCTACAACCACCATTCTATCTTCTGTGTTTATGAATTTGACTACCCTCAGTACTTCATACAAGTGAAGTCATACAATATATTTCCCTTTTTGACTAGCTTATTTCACTTAGCATAATGTCCTCAAGGGTCATCCATGCTATGGGATATATCACAATTTCCTTACTTTCTAAGACTGAGTAATAGTCTATTGTGTCTACTGCATTTTGTTTATGTATCCATCCACTGGCAAACACTGAGCTTGCTTTTACTTCGGACTGTTGTGAATAAAACAGCTATGTACTTGGGTATACAAGTATCTGTTTGAATTTCTATTTATAATTTTTTGGATATATATATATATATGTGGAATTGCTGAATCATATGGTGATTCTATGCTAATTTCTTAAAGAAATGCTATACTGTTTTCTATGCTCGGTACACCATTTTGTATTTGCACCAATAGAACATCAAGTGTTATAGCTTGTATCCTGCTGTTTCCCTTAAAGCCTCATGTGGTCAGATGTGGGAATTTCAGGGGTGGCTGAATCTAGGGTGTGAGATGATGCAATCAAGGATGAGATGCTGGGCTTGATTCATAGTTTGACACTAAGATTAAAGTTTCTCTACCATGGGTGTAAGTGCCACCTGCCCTCAGGGTGGGTAGCCTGG
Organism: Dinomys branickii; assembly: GCA_004027595.1. Lineage (NCBI taxonomy): Eukaryota > Metazoa > Chordata > Mammalia > Rodentia > Dinomyidae > Dinomys > Dinomys branickii. The sequence continues at coordinate 53,239 of PVLD010003020.1, forward strand.
ATAAGATATAAGTACACAAAGAGGGTTATTGACTATTGGCTGTCATTTGCTGCTTGATACTTCACTGCTTTACTGCCTTCTACCCACCATGCACTGTTTCTCCTCTGTGATGTTCCTCTGCCGTGCCACCTGCCTTGGAGCCAGGCAAGTATTAACTGAAACCTGTACAAGCTGTGACCCAAAGAAACCTTTCCTCCTTTAACTTTGAGTGTTGAATATTTTGTCTCATCAATGAGGAAAAGTAACTAAGAAACCAAGGCTCCAATAGAAGAATTTACTTTGAGGCTATGTAATCCTTCATTTTGAGGAAGGCTGAAGAGCTAAGCTGGGTGGAGCCTGGCAGGAGACAGATGACACACCTACAGGGTAATTAAAGAGAGCATGATAGGAGGGTGATTTGACACAGGTGAAAACAGGGATAAGGGAACCACAGGAAAGCGCTGAGGAACCCAGGGCTCAGCAGCTGTGGGAAGTTGCCACCACATCTAAGCTTGAAGAGGAAAAGCAGTGCTTGAGGTGGTTGTTCCTAGAGCCCAATGAGCACTTCAGCCATGGGAAAGGGCCCACTGGACAGAAATGTGGCTTTAGCTTGGGATCTGTAACCTGTCACACCATAGGAAAGCAGAGAGAAAGCCAGGGGAATAAATTCCCTGACTTTCTATTTTTCTGCCTTCTGATTGCCAGAGAGTTACTCCCATTGCTAAAGCCAGAGGAAAAGGGAGAAAGGTGCTAAGTGGTACACACACACACACACACACGCGCGCGCGCACACACACACACACACACACACGCGCGCGCGCGCGCACACACACACACGCGCGCGCGCGCACACACACACACACACACGCGCGCGCGCACACACACACACTCTTTCTAAACACAGCAGGATAGGGAAGGGAGGAGAATGGATCTAGAAGGTGAAATTCTGTAGAGGATAATTAGCATAATGGTGCGAGGAGTTTCTGAAAATGTTCCTTTTTTTATCTGAAAGTGTTCTAATGGCTTCATTTCAGCTTAACACCGTTCTCTGGGCGGACCTCTGCCTCTGATGTTAGAGGAGGAACACTGGACTGCTCCAGACAGGGAGCCGGATCCTCCATAAGTGGATATTCACTATTCATTTAATACTCTCTCCTTATTTGTCTTTTGAATCATGGCAGATTCTTTTTTAATGGGGCATATCTACTTACCACTCACACCGAATGGCACGAGGTGTGCTTTCGCACATGGACTGCATCTCACTCCTCCAGCATTGACAATGAGCCACAGCCCAGGTGAGTTTTGCTTCTGGTAGAGTGACTTGGATGAGTGAGTAGAAAATGCAGCTATGAGGGGAGGAGGGCTGAGGATGTACCTCCATGGTAGAGAGCTTGCCTAACCTTTGTCAAACCTTGGGTTCTATCCAACACTAACAAAACAAACAAAACAAAATGAAAGCTGCTTGTTAACAGCAAAGAGAAAGCGAGAGAAACTGTACTGAAGAAGAAAGGAAAAGTGAAAAGATCTTAAGAATCAAATTACCTAGTTTACCATTTTGCCTATGGAAAATTGTCTTGAGATTAAGGCAGAAAAACATGAATATCTGCCCAGACATGGTGCAGTAGGCATCACAGGAGCATGAAATAACCTTTGATAGTGTTAGTGCTGAGGCTTCAGGACCAATTTGTTCCTGCAGCATAACTTAAGTCCATCCTGACTAACACAGGGCCTTGCTCATTACTCTCTCTAAGGCCTTCCTTGCTGGTCCAGAGGTTTCTCTCCACACCCTGTCAGTTGCTTTGGTTGTACCAATCACACTATTGTTAGGCGGAAACTCCTTGAGGATGGGCACTACCTTTGATTCATTTTTGTTTTCCAGTGCACTTTTCCCTAGTGCATTTCCATCTTCCCAGCTTAGTGTCCAGCACAACTTAGGTCTCATGACATCTGAAGACAAGAAATGCTCTTAACCTAGGGGCTGTGATGGATCTGTGTTGACTTCTTTTAATAATCCTTTTCAGATTGGAGTCTTTTTCCTGAGGACATCACTATTTTTATTATTTAAGAGTAATATTTTTAGATGTTAATATGTTGAATATTAATGATGTTATATGATGTTGAATGATGTTATGTGATGTCAACGATGTTGAACATTAATTGATGTTAATATGTTGAATATTTTTAGATGTTAATATGTTGAATAATATAAAACATGAAATAATTTCCCATGGTTCTTCTACCCAGATCATTCTTGATTACATTAGAAAAAGAGGTAACTAAGGCATATAGCTAGAACACTTAAATAGTAGACAAAGGTACCTCTCCTCAAAGGTAGTCATTTAAAATAATATCTGTGTATCTTTGCGCAAAATATGCAAATATGTCTCTTTATGTGTACACACACATATATCATACAACTATATGCACTTTTCCATACTCTTCTTTTTCTTTGACTAATGGTGTATGTCTGTGAGATTTCTCAGCACTAGAACAACCACTTTATTCTTTTAAAGATCTTATAGTGTCCAAATGGTCACCTGTATCATAATATAGCTGCCAATGACTTGCTCTGGCTGGCTGTCTGCATGTCTGTCTGTCTGTCTGTCTGTGTTTTGAGACAGGGTCTTGCTATGTAGGGCAGGGTGGTCTTGAACTCACTATGTAGCCCAGGATGGCCTTAGAATTTCAGGGATCCTCCTGGGTCACCCTTTCAAATGCTGGGTGTAGAGTAGGTGTGTGCTACTCCACCCAGCTCATTGGCTTTTTTGATGCAGTTTTAGTAATATTTTTGAATGAGCATGGATGGTAAAACACCAGGTAATGGGTGAAGAAGAGGACAGAAGAAAACTTGGAAGGAATAAAGACACCTGAGAAAAGTAAAATGTTAGAACAAAAGAAGTAACTGAACACGTTTGAGGGGCACTTTGCTTTCACTTCTGATAGCAAATATGTTGGATTCTGTGAAATATGAATACAAAAGCAACAGCAGGGACTTGAACTAGGTTCAGAATGACCAGAGGGAAAGAATCTTGGCAGTAGCTTCTAATATTTACTAGACTTGAGAAGCACAGAGGGAGAAGGGGCCATCTGGACAGCAGTTACATTTGTCAAGTCAAGAAGTGACCAAAACACATGGTAGCGTCTTATCAGTGGGAATAGAAAGAGGCTACATAAATCTAAAGCTTGTGAGAAAGGCTCACTGTGGAGTTTTGGGGGAAGAGAAAGATTTCATCACTGGTGGTTGCTTTAAGAAAATGAGTAAGAAATGGTGTTTACAGCTTAATTTGGGGCTTGTCCTCAGAGTTAGGTTGATCATAGGTGTGTGTGTGTGAGTCAGTGTGTGTGTACTTGTGTACATGTGTCCTTGCTCACCAATGTAATGTCTTTACAGAAGATCAGAGAAAGGTACTACACTTGGTCTTAGCCAAAATGTCGACAAGCGATAAGATCAGAGAAAGGAATGCTTGGAGAATTTAAAAACTTGCTCCTACTTGTCAAAAGTTACTTTATTCAGGGAATGTTTCTTCATTTTGCTCTGCAAGTGTCTCGGGAAGTAGTTTTTGTCATCTTTATTTGAGATAAGAAAATTGTTTCTAGGGAAGTTGTTACTTGACTGGGAATTGAAACCAATTCTGTTTTGCCTTCAAAACTCACTCAGCCTCTTTTCAGGGCAGAATATTGTAAAACCTTTGAGTACATTATGAAAAATCTACTAAAGCTGTCTAGGGTCAGTGATGAGGGGAGAATATTATTTGGGGCAAGCCCAGACACCTATGGGACAATGAAGAAAACCACTATTTCTCAGCATGTAAGGGTCCAGAAAATAGCATACCAGGTACGGGCTGATGAGGCATTTGGGACAGTAAATAGTACTGTTTGAACAGTTGCTGTGAAGCCAAGGGAGGGCTAGTTACTGCGTGTGTTTTGAGATTTACTCTTAGAAAGAGCCGTGTCATATGTGGTAGGGACACAGCTTGGAAGATCTATCAGCTATTTAACGGGAGGGGGAGGGAGGATGTGTTCAACAGGGTTAGGGAGCCAGATTTGAAAAACAGAGGAACAGAAATGTTGGCCAAAGCATGTTTAGGAAAAGGAAGCTACCATGAGACAAGCGAAAGGGAAGAGAAGCCCCTCAGGGGATCTAGCGGGGTTTGAGGGAGGATGTTGAGACTCCAGAAATAACAATGTCAAGAAAAGCAAATGTTCAGTGTAGAGAAGAGATCTGGCAGCAGTGTGGAGGTCAGTGAGCAAAACCAAGCCATCAGGAGAGGACGCTGGATGCGTGGGAGAGAGGAGCCACGCACATCCTGTGCGTCAGTGGGACCCATCCTCTTCTATGCAAGCAAGGCTCAGATTCACTTTGCAGCTCTTGTCCACACTTCACCACATGTGGAGAATCTGGGGCGATGACAGAGGGGCTAAAATGTTTGAAGTTCAACCAAATCACTTCCATATGGAAAAGTTAGAGGAATACATTATTTAAACTTAGTGAGTGATATCAGAGGGAAAACTTTGAACTTGCCTTCAGGTGTATGAAGGTGTATGAAGGAAAGCACGTGCACAGCACTAGCTGTCTCCATGTAGGAGATGCTGGGAAAGAAAAACAAAACAAACTCTACTTGATCACACAAAAGAAGACTCTCTCCATGACGTTGTTCAGATCTGAGAGGAAGTTATGGAAACTCACTCTCTGGAAAAGGTGATAGTGTCACACCTATTCAAAGAGGGCATGTTTTCATGTCCCTTGGATCCCTTAGGGAAATTTAGAAAAATCTTTTTTTTTTTCAACCTCTTCAGGCTTTGGCTGGGTCAGGAAGGTGACACACCTATGCAACTGTATTTAGAAAAAGTATTGGAGCAAACCAGTTCTACCCACTGACTGCCGATAATTATCAGAAGTCTTAAAGGGTTTCTGTTCATGCAGGTCTCTCTGGAGGACCTGAAAACTCTGCAAGTTCATATGAATCGTAGCTTTTTACATGTACCACATAGGGCAGAGCTTGCTACTTTGAACTAAACCTACAGTGTCATTAAGGGTCATCTTCCTGGATTATTTCTCTCTTATGATGATCCTTTTCCAGAAGATCTATTTTGCAGACACAAAAATCATCAAAATTATCAGTCAGTACTTTAAGAAAAAGCATGCCTGTGTGTTAAGCTATTTACATTCTACTGTTTAAATGTCTGCTAGTCTAAAACATAAAGTTTGTTTTTCTCCATTACATGAGTTTAATGCTACCAGTCCCTGGTATTGAACATCAAGGTATTGGTTAGTTTCAGGAGGTCTCATAGGCTGGGCCAGGGCATGACAAAGCTACGGGAGAGAGAAGTGCTTGCCATCTGGGCAGTGATCACCTGAGTATGCACAGATGCAAACATCCATTGAGGCATACATTGGAGATTTGTGTCTGTTAAGTAGATTATACCTCGTGAGAAATAAGCATATTATTTCTCCTAAAATGTTTCAAAAATACAGAAAGGCAGAAAGGATCATTTTATTGCTCATAGAAAACTGCTAACCTAGTAGAATATTTACTTTCAGAATATTGGTTTCATTGTATATATTTTTACAGTTTGGGATTACAGTTCATATACAATGTATAACCCTTCTTCTCCATGTACACAGCACAGACATTTCTCATGGAATTGTAAACTCTGGAAAAATGTCCTTTTCCCAAAAGCTGTTGGGGTTGAGTTAGGGGTATCCCCAGACACAGGGGACCCTGTGAGCGTGTGGTGCTGAGCTGGTACACAGGGTGTGACTTAGGGGACAAGTAGATTTGGGTGAGGTGTAGAAAAGTGATGTGCTTGAGGGCTATAGCTTGGCAAGGGGAAATTAATTTGGGGTGATAGAGTGTATCCATACTCTGGAAGGCCTGATAAGGAAGTCAAGTGAGCATAGACTTCTGAGAGATGCTTCTCAGGTAGCAAAATCTAAAACGTAGCTACAGTGAGAGCCAGAAATGAGTATCTATACAGAGCTTTCCTACTGGCGTGCCGTGAATGGGTCGCACGCAGATCAGTACGCTTACTTCCTAGTCCCTCTCGGCGCCTGGCTGAGGCCTGAGGACTGGAGCTCCTGGGCTGCAGTATATACCTCTCTCCTCACCCAAGTAGCTTCTCTGTATGTGTCACCAGGTATAAGCGGCAGGGAGGCCCAGGTGCACGTGGCAAACTTTCCCTCAGAAATTATTTATTTCTGTGGCATGTGAATGTGTACCCTTTGAGGGAGCCCAGGTGCTAAACAATATAAAGTATGATGCAGTTTCTTTGTAAATGTTCAGTGGACTACAAGAGCACATTAAGAATTTCTGTCACATCTCACCTGGGTTTGTCCTGACAAGAATTTATAAGGTGGATGGCAGGATTTTGAAAGTGACCAGTCCAAAGGCGATTGAGACTGATAGTTTGCCCATGTCATATGGTTAGCAGGTAGTGGGGTTGGGTTTCAAACTCAGATTTTTAAAACATCCGTGGTCTTTCTACTACTCATATAGTTAACCCCACTCCACCTTTTAGCAGCTGAAAACGTTGTTTTTTCAGCCAACAAGTTTGCAGAATCACATTATATAAAAGATGAACAGGGAGCTTCCGTGGACCCCAGTGGGCAGGAGCAGAACCCGTCAGCACTGCCCTGCACACCTCGCATCTCTGAGTCAGCGCGTGGAGCCCAGAAGCCGAGGGATGCAGTTGCGAGAAGCTGCTCTCCATCTTATTACTGCATGGAGCCCGACGTGGCAGGTCTTGGTGGCTAAACAGCACCAGCCAGCCCCTTTACACCACATCTTAGTCTGCTCAAAGTGCTATAAAAACGCTCCAGACTGAGTAATTTATCAACAGTAGAAACATAGTTGCTCACAGTTCTGGTCTGGAAAGTCCAAGATGAAAGTGCCAGCAGATTCAGTGTCTGTTCTCTTAGATGGCACTCTGTGTCCCCCGCAAAGGGGCAAACGGAAGCCCCTAAACCTTTTCTGAGGCGCTAATACCGTGCACGAGGTCGCCCATGCTCCTCCAGTCCCTCATCACCACTCCAAGCCCTCCCTTTCTAAAACCAACTCGCCAAGGTTGGGGGTCAACATATGAGCTGGGGGAGGGGCATCAAGCCTCAGGCCATAGCTTATTATTAGTTTTCAGCTTTTGAGATTTTGTTTTTGGTTTGTAGTTCAGACCATTCGTCAGTTGTAATATGTATTTTTCTGGGTGAAGATAGTGGGTCTATTTTTCTGAGCCTGTATGTATCTTACACAGTCTACTGTCTTAAGTCGCTGTTATATTTTTCCAAACAAAATGACTTTGACTGGTACATTTTAGGTATACATAATGATCAGATTCATCATAGGGAGTTTGTACCTGTACATGATATAATGAAGTTGCTATTACAACAAAATGATACCTTACCTTGTTTTTTTTTTTTTTTCCGTGCTGGGGATTAGAACTTGTACTTGTCAGGCAGACACTTATTCCACTGAGCTATCTCTAGCCCTAACTTAGCTTGTTTTAAAATTCTTATTCACCAACTTTCAACCTCAAAATTATCCAGATATTGCTTCATTGCCCTCTTACATTCAGTACTGCATACAAGTTAGCTCACCTACTCTGGTTTTTGTGTCTTCCTAGTTAATTTTTTTCTGCCCACATTTTCATAGAATGTTTTTACATATCCTTATAATTGAAAAATGTGACAATAAGTCTAATATCCTTATCTAGTCATGAATTTTTTTATAATCTTGTGACTCATTTAAATAGTCAAGTCCTTTTTTGATGAGGAGAGAGAGAGAGGGAGAGAGAGAGAAAAAGAAAAAAATGTTTGCTTTATAGTTTAGGCTGAATTTGAACGCACTGGGTAGCCCAGACTGGCCTTGAGCTCATAGTAATCTTTCTACCTGAGCCTCCCAAGAGTTGGGGTTACAGGCATGTGCCACCAGGCTCAGGAATATTGAAGGCTTTTCTTAGTCAAGAAGTATTCTATAAATTAATATTAATATGTTTGTTTCTGTATATGCTTTTTTAGCTATGTAAGACTCGAACAAATGTCAAATCTAATACATTTCTCATAATTTTCATCTTTGATTAAGTTTTTCTCTAAATTCCAGGAAAATTTTTCAACTATATCCTCAACATTATCTATTCAGTTTTCTCCAGCTTTAAATCTAGCCTTTCCTTGGGTTTAGTGGATGTGTTAATTTTGGCGTTTTAGTTTTAAGTTTTCTTGCAATCTTCCTTGCCTCGCCTGTATTTATCATTATCTTCTAATTTTTTATTGTTTAAGTTTTTTCCTTTTCATGTTTATAATTTTATTTCTGTTACAGAGCCTTATTTTTTAGTGTTTTCTTTTTTTTTTTTTTTTTGGTACAAGAATCAAACTCACTGCCTTGGGCTTGCCAGGCAAGTACTGTCCCACTGAGCTATATCCCTACCCAGAGTTTTCTCTTTTTTTATTTAAAAAAATTTTATTGTAAAAATAAAAGAAGGAAAACATATTAACAGACAGACATCCATTTACAAAATAGTGGAAGAACAATATAAGCAATACAGAGTTATAGACAAAGCAGTAGGAAATTAGCAATGGTTGTTTTATTACATATTGATATTTTCAAAGTGGTTTCTCTGGAGAACAAATAGAAACATGCAAGATTGATCAAATAATTAATCATTAACTGTTCCTTTCAGTAAAGCGATAGAAGTCAGTAGTTCAACTATGTTAGCTACCCTGTATATATATACATACATAATTTCCCTCCATACACACATAATTTCCCTCTTTTTCCTTTCTCTTTTCACTCACCCCAGTTGCTCTTTACTTTTGAGCATGTTCCTTTCATTTCACAATGTCAGAGTTTTCCTTTTTAAGGATGAAAATCCATGAACTTTCTCTGACTATCTCTGTGTAAACATTGCATGACTGTATCTACTCAGATAACAGAGAAAACTGTTGAGTAAATTGAACAAAAAAAGGTGGTGTTTAATAAAGAGAATAGAGAAATACAGTCACAAGAAAGCCCTTGGGAGATACTTAATACGTATAAGATGGTCAGTACGTGGCAGTTATCAAAACTGTTTAATTTTTATGTAAAATCTTCAGACCTCATCACTCCTGATTTATAAGTGTCAGGTAGAGAAGTTAAATGACTTTCTCATGTTCAGGGGGCTGGCTGGTGTTAAATCCCCTTTCAGTCACTCAAGGAGAGCAACTGAGGCAATGAAAGGGACCAGAGACAATGGAACTTACTGTGCTCACGGCTCAGGCAAAAAAAACAAGTCTAAGAGGAAGACGATTGCAAGGTTTTGTGAATAGTGGTGGGCCAGAACTCTCTGCCCTATAAATATTTTTTCCCATTTACAGAAATGTCATAGACTATAACAACGGACTGCTTAGCTTCGCCCCTCCTTCCATGGGTCCATGCCCCACTCGCTGCTCTCAGGTCCTTTCTAGTTGCACAGCATCTTTCGTGGGGGTGGGGGACCAGCTTGATCCTGTTCTGCGTAATTCTGGTGACAGTCAGTTGGAGCAGCTGCCCGTGTGTCCCTGCTCAGGGAGTCTTACAATGAATAGTTTTCCCTTTCTTTTCAATGATGTAAGTTAATGGGGAGAAGGATAGACTTAAGAAGAATATTAGTTATGATAACTGTGTCTACAGAGCCAAAGAAGTGAAGTACGTCTTTGTTAGTATGAATGGGGCTGTGAGATGTAAATAGCAAGCAGGGCATGTACTGCTCTTTATGTGCCTTCCCCACTCCCTGAATTGTTTGCATTTGTGGCAGCAAAGGTGAGGGCAACAGGATCTCTAGCATGTAAATTTTGGAATAGAGAGTGGTCAAGTTGTGGCTGGGGGTTGTGAGGGTTCCATCCCTTTTCTGTTCTCCATTTTTCCTTCATTACTTATGTTAAGGTAGGCAACTACATTCTTCTGTGAATTGTAACATGCTATTTGTTTTCCTGAGTCTTTGAGTGTACTTTTGAGTTAAAAGTAAAACAAGAATGTACTTTAGAGATAGACAAAGGAAGAGGGATCAAATTAAAAAACAATGTTCTACACAGACTCCAAAAATCCAATGGTTTGATCCAAATACCGACCAGGTCTATGTGCGAAATGGTTGCTGACACTCACGTCAAATTTTATGCAGCCGTGATGGTTTGCGAAGGAATTTAAAAATGGCAACTGAGAATGAAGACCTCATGTGCTAACTGATGAGAGCAGTATAAGATCCAGATGGAACCCAGGCATCCTGTGTGGTGTCTTCTCACTCTTTGAAGAAAATCACATTGGAGGAGGGACAGAGTGCTTTAATGGCATGACCTTTTAGTTAGAAAAAATTATGCCTCTTGGGCCTTAAAGGCAGTTTAGTCATTTGGACCCCTGGGGACAAAGGCTACAAGTAAATCGTGGTTTCTGTGAAATTATTTTGAGCTCACTGCTAGCAATGATGGCCTGGAGGAGGAAGAGGAGAGAAGAGGAGTGGCAGGAGGAGGAGGAGGAGGAAGAAGAGGGGAAATTAGCAGCCTTATCACACACTGCATCACTGTCCCCCTGCTGGGAAATGGGCTGCCTTAGAGGGCCAGGAGATCCAAATAGACCTTTACCCGTGACTCAGAGCCTGCCCCGCCCTCGCTGGCATGGCTTAATTTGCCCATGAAAGTGCTGGTGCGCAGCCCCCTGCAGGAATGAGTCAAGCCCCTTAGCAGATGAAGTGCAGCACCGTGTCCACTCCGCCTGGCCAAAGGCTTCCTTGGTGACTGCCTCTCCCTGGCTGCCCGTTTCCACCTTCTTTCTCATGTATTTTCCCAAGCATACGAAATACCAGATTGTGATGGACCAAACTGCAGTCCCCCAAATTTCATGTGTTGCAGTGCATCAGAATGTGACTGTATTTGGAGATAGGGTTTAAAACAAGGGAATTGAATTAGAGTGAGGTTGGTAGGTTGGGCCCTAACCCAGCATGATTGAGGCCCATCTAAGAAAGGGGAAGTTAAGACACAGACACACACAGGGGGAAGACTGCGTGAAGACACAGGGAAAAGAGCCATCTTCGAGCCAAGGAGGGGGATTTTAGAAGAAATGAGCCCTGTTGACACCTTGATGCTCAAGACAATAAATTTCTGTTACTTAAACCCCTCAGTACGCTGTTAAGGCAGCCTTAGCAATGGACACACCAGGACTGGTTTCTATCTCGCTTCATCTGTGATAACTAAGGCCTTGGAGGAGCAGATCCACACCCTGATGGAACTTTGGTGGTCCACACTGCAAGCCCTGGAGCAAATAACCTCAGCATATCGCTCTTTACTTCTGGCCCCCATGCATTCAAGTGCCAGGCAACAACGTTATTATTTTTTTTCACATTAAAAACGTCAAGCTGATCAAAGAAACAAACACTTTTAATGAAACATATGTGGGACACTTAGAAGGAGAAGATTTATAATGTGTCTGCTGTGAGACCAGAAGGCATAGGGAAAGTGTGAAGTACGAGGAGAAAGATAACGGGCTCCGGTGCCAGAGGAGACATGGCCTAAATATTAAACAGAAGGGAAAATAACTTCCGTCCATAAAAATCACAACTCATTTCTGTATCTAATATAAATCATTAATACACATACAGGACTTTTTCATCTAATCGCTCTTGGTGCTATACCCATTGCAGTGACGTACACTTTGATCTTGGGGAAGGAAGTCAAACTCAGACACTGAGATGTAAAATTGTCAGGATTGCTTCTAAACTCAAAATCGAAGTGTGCTCCTAGCCCCATTAAAGTTTTAAGGGTTAATATAGATGCGCTGTCTAGTTTTGAGTACTAGAAAATGTAACTTATTTTGGCCATTTTGGATTGAAGATAAAATCTTTGTATAAAATTGGGATGCTGCTGTATGAAAAGAAAATGAAAGATTCTACTTTGGAATATTTGTGTGGCCAACATCAAACTTAGGGTGATTATATTTTTCCAATGATGCAAAGCCTGTTTTAAAAATATTTTGACCAAATATTAAGTTAATACTAATTATATTTCTACAGAGCCTGAGAACTGTGTGGGGTTTTCTATGTGTTTTGGGGGAGGATAATACATATACCCATTATGATCTATAAATTGTACCAAGTGCATTATTTGTCTGATAATGTTTATAAAATATCTGGTCTTAAAACCAGTTTGGAAATACCTGAAAACCTGTTGCTTGTGTTCTCACAAATTTCGATTCTCCTCTTCTGCTGGAAGTTTGCAACTCAGGGTGGATACCAGGTGGAGAAGTTGCAATGCCAAGCCGTTCTGATTCACTTCAGGCTGCTTCTCCTCCCCTCCCTTCCCCTCCTCTCTTGCCCTCCCTTCCTCTTGCTCCTCCATCTCAGGTGGGTCCCAGAAAAGGGTAGGTATTTGAGATGTTCGACCTCCAAGAAGAGACTTTTCCCTCTTTCAAAAGGGTTAAATTTATTACGGAATAGGGTTTGGAGCCAGAGACAAACCAAAGTGTGTGATTGTGAGTGTGTGTGAGAGAATGGGTGGTTGTATGGGTATATGAATGTGTGTGAGCATATGTGAGTGTAAGGGAGGATAGACTTGTGTGTGTGTGTGTGTGTGTGTGTGTGTTTGTAGGGGCCACTGAGAGGATTGAGGGAGATTCTGCTCTCTGTGCTTGCATTCTGTCCTAGATCTAGGACTGGGGTAGAAGGGGTAGGAGAGTTAAAAAGCCTTTGTTTTTAACCTGAAGTCTGCCCTCCGACGTGAAATCACAGCCCCAGACAATGTGGCACCGCATAGCGAGTCACATCAACTCCTTTTTTGTCACATCTTTACTTTATGCCGTTTTTTTTTTTTTTTTTGCGGTACTGGGGATCGAACTGAGGACCCTGCGCTTGCTAGGCAAGCGCTTATTCCACTGAGCTATATCCCCAGCCCCCACATCTTTACTTTAACCTGAAGTGAAGTCAGTTGTTCCCAACTTGTAGCCTGCATATCTCTAAAGGTCATGCATATGCTTTACAACACCGCGAAGGTGGGAAGGCACTAACCACAGCTCTTAACAGGCTAGTTTGAACTAGGCGTAGATTTGAATTTAGCAAATGTAAGTAGAATTCCTTTGGGATTAATAAAATAAAATGTATTATAAAGCAGTACTAAATTCAGGGAAGTGTTTTTGTCATACTATATTTTCTCAAATCAATGGTCCTAAAACACAACTATCATTACTTGAAAGTCTATATTTATTTATTTAACTTCAGAACAGTCCTCTCCATGGAAGGGATTGTCCAGATCCTTCACATGTGTCCCACTGCCAATGCTATGACACAGTGGCCATAACTCCCGGCTAGCCTGGAGACCACTGCTTAAGGAGGATGAACCAATGTCAGAGGGGTAATACCCGGATCAATTAAGGAGACGGTTTTATCCAGGCTTTTGCAGTACGGAGAATGTCATTAACGAGGAATGTCTCCAGGAAGACGAAAAAGAGAGGCCTAGGTGTTTATTTATTTTTATAGCACTGGAGACTGAATCCACAAATAGCTAAAGAATATGAAAAGGTGAATCTTTCTATTGTAAGAGCATATTTTTAATGAAGAGAAAGTAGAGTTTAATTTCCAAAAGGCCAACAATATGCAGGCTCTTTACATTACAGTTTCCCCTATGTCACACTTTTCGCTGTGTCAGATGGTGTTTCAATAGCCATTGGCATATTTTGGAAGAGGAAGTTGAATTTGGAATACGTTTACGTTTAAGTTTAGTTGGATATATTTACCTGGCTCCAGTCACTTTTATGCATAATTACGTTTTCTGCCCATCCAAACACATATATTGGTGACCCACACCTCAGCATCTGCTGTGCCAGTTCACCTAGAGTCACGGCACAATGTCACAGAGCCACAGCTTGCAGTGTGGTCTGGGTATACCCTTTTGCGCCAAGAACCAGAGCAACAGGGGCAGAAGAGAAGGAAGCCAGATGCCGGCCTATGGGATATTCTCCCAGTCGTAATACGTACGAAATTGTAAAGGGAACTATTCACCTTTCACTGACGCCTAAGCAAAGCAAAGGTTCTTCCTAGCTAGGAAATATACCAAATAATATATTCAACCCAATAAAGTTAGAATTTTACAGCCTGTTTCTTAAAGGTAGCTCCTAAGTTAATTAGATGTCTCTTTACAAACCTAAGTTCTCCTCTGTTGTGCCTAAGGGGAGTATGGGACAGAGACATCTGAGGAGCGGTGCTGCTCAGCTGGTGCCAGTGCCTCTTAGCTGATAGAAGGCCTTTAAAGTAGGTGCAGGGGTGGTAGCTATTGGTGGCTGGTTTATTCCCATGTCTTTGAGGGAGCATGCTGAGGTTGCTTGGGGTATGTTAGAATAACTAAAACTTGCAATCTGCTGAATGTCCTAAGGGATGGAAACTAGCTGGAGTGATCCCCACAGAAATAGGAAGAAAATAGGAGGCAAATGCGAAGTAGTCAGTTACTTCTTTTTCCTTCCAGTCTTCTAGAAGCCTTCTGCAAAGTCTAGCAGGAAACCAGCGGCAAAGGTTTTCAGAGTTCCAGCCCGGGTATCATGATGCAGTTATGCAGGAAGGAGGGTTATACACTGAGGAATCTGACTGGTTTAGGCCTTTTTTCCTGGGATGTGTACTCTAATCCTTGGAATTTTCTGAGTAACTCTATGTCACTCACGAGCACTTGGACAACACCTGAGTTTAGTCTATGGAGATGACTCAGAGGATGCTGATCACCAGAAAGACTGAGGAAATGATTAAAAGGATTGGGGCTTTTCACCAGTCTGACCTCTGGCCACAGAGAGGAGCTGTGCATTGAGTCACATTATCTACTATTTATTATCTACTATTTATTCAATTATAGCAGTGTAGTGAAATGCCAATAAAAACTGGCCACCAAGATTCAGAGCTTCCTGCTTGGTGAACCTGCCAATACTCCAGGATGGTGATGTGCTCTGGTTTTGTGGGGTAGGGGCACAAAAGCTCCGATTTGAGACTCTTCCTCACTTTATCCTATGTGTTTCTTCATTTTGGCGTTTCAGATTTGCATTCTTCATTGTGACATTGTAATTGTAAGTGTGGTTCCTGAGTGCTGTGAATCATTCCAAGAAATTATCGAACATGAATGGAGCCGTGGAAACTCCCTGGATTGTGTAGCCAATTTGTTGGAAGTGCAGGTGGCCTGTGCAACCCTGAGTTTTCAGCTAACATGTAAACACAGAGTAGCCTCTCTGGGTATGTTCCAAGCCTATGAAGTCTAACACTAACTTGAGGTGATTCACATCAGAACTGAATTATATTTTAGTATTGAAGGAGATTGAAAAGGCAACTATTTGAATCTCTGAAATAATTACTTAATAAATTTGCCTAATCTGGAAAAACTGTTAATTCTATGACATGATACTATTCTGATTTTTTCTCTACGTCAAACTGTCCCAAAACGTTGCTAACAGGTTTGTGAATCAGGAACTTTAAAAAAGGCTCTTCTTTGCTCCATGCTGCCTTAGGAATCAGGTGGGGTAACTTGGGTGGGACCCACTTCTAAGATGGCTTCTGCTTCACATGTTGATATTTGGGCTGGTGGCTCAGTGTGGGATGGTGCTGGGGTTGAATACTGAGCTCAGCTGGTTCTGTTGACCACCACATCTACATATGGCCCTTTTATCTTAGAAATCTCAGAGAAGTTAAACTACCTACATACTGGCTTTAGGGTTGCAAATGGGCAGGTCCTAATGAGCAAGAGCAAAAACGTTGTATTTTATTAAGGCTTGATTTGTGGACTAATGTATGATATACATATGTGCATATGAGAAAAATGTGTATTTTGCTATTATTGGTTAAAATGTTCTATGTGTATGTTCAGGTTCTTCTACCCTTCTGTCTATTCTACCATCCTTGAGAGTGAGATTTTGGTCTGTTATTTTTGTCAAGTGTCTACTTCTGCCATCTAATCTATCAATAATTGTGTCACATGTTTAGGAGCTCTGGTTTTTGGTGTGTATATGTTAATTGTTTTATCTTCCTGATGAATTGACTCTTTTATCATTATATAATGTCCTTCTTTTGTCTTGTAGTGGTTTTCAGCATAAACTCTGTTTGTTGGATATTATTATAGAAATCCTTGCTCTTTTTGGTTAGTATCCCAATGGAATGTCTTTTTGCATCTTTTCACTTTCAATCTATATGTGTCCGTACATCTAAAATGAATTTTCTGCACAGTATATAGTTGGATTATCTCAGGCAGTTTTATTAATACCATCATTAAATATGAGGAAGGAGACTCACAAGCTTAAGTAATTTTTGAGATAGCAATAAGCGGTACAGTGAGGTGTTTTGAAGACTGTTTAAAACTCTGAATTAGTATAGGTGAAGTAAAAGATTGGAAAGCATTCCTAGGAGAGGCACAAAAGCATGAGGTGTGTGTGTGTGTGTGTGTGTGTGTGTGTGTGTGTGTGCTTCTGAGAGAGAGAGAGAGAGACAGAGAGACAGAGAGACAGAGAGACAGAGAGACAGAGAGACAAAAGATATTTTGATATTCTGGTGTACGAAAGGTCAGGACATGAAGCCAGAGGGATGAACAGGATTCAGGTCATGCTAAGAAACCTAAGTTTTTAGCATGGTGATGATTGAGGTCACTTTAAGGAAGAGGGAAGCTCAGATTTATACTTGATACATTTTTATATTGCACTGTGGAGAGTGAAATCAAGGAAGAGAGGATTAGAGAGAAGCAGATGTTTGAGAACTCCTGTAATAATGTGAAGAGATACGATGAGATTTGAAACAGGGCCGTTGTAGTGTCTTCCCTCAGGACTTTCCAATTACAAGGCTGGGTGCAGACCTCAAAGTACTTCTACCATGTGATGCTAAAGATAAACACAATATGAAGCCATAAAGTACAACTACATGTTAAAATTTTTTAAATATGCCTTTTCAGATTTTTCATTACAAAATTCTGTGTGCATTTTGATACTGGGGACTGATTTTAGGCCCTCTTCACTGAGTATAGCCCCATCCTCTTTTTATTTTTTTGTTTTGAGAGAGTGTTGCTAAGTCAGAGTTACCCAGGCTAGGCTTGAACTTGTGACCCTTCTGCCTCTGCCTTCCGGAGTGCTGGTATTGCACGTGTGGGCCACTTCTGGCTCTGTGTATGTTTCTTGGAGTTGGGTTTTTCTCCTTTTTTGGTTACCTCTGATTCACGGGTGCTCTTTGTGTGAATTGGCATGCTATTTGGGTAATCGTACTGGTGGCAGCACACCAGGCTGCTGGATCATGATCTTAGAGTTGAGCTTGTTGGCACTGATAATACTGACTACTACATCTGAAAAATGGAGGCAGTACTAGTGTCTGATTCCCAATTTGTTATTTAGGACTAAGAGATTAGTATCCAGAAAGTAATTAGCATAGTGCTTGGTATATATTAAGCACTCAATGACTAGTAGCTCAGGGCTTAGTCTTCCAAACTCTTCTCTCCATTCTAGAACTCAGTTCTAGGACTCTAAATGTCCTTAGAATGTTGGTGACTCTGAAATATTTATCTTCATCCCTGATTCTTCTCTGAGTGCCAGGGTTGAATTCCAGTTGTTTATTCATAACTCTCTATTTTATGATGACCTTGAACATTTGATAACATGAGATAATGGTATAGGAAAACAATGACAGGACATGACTCAGTTCTTATCTGATTTCCGCTAACAAGGTATGTGACTCTGGACTAGTTTCATCATCTGAACTAGATCTACAAGCTCCTTTCCATTCTACATTTCTAGAGGTAAAAGTGATTTGCCATCAATTAGAGGCACATCACAAATAGAAGGCACTTTTATATCTTATTCTTCCCTATGGTCCCTTGGTGCTCCAAGACCAGGACCAGTTCATCCTGCAGGTGAGCACTGTGGTGGTAGCCTCATGATGTAGCAGAAAGAGGTCACACTCTTGTTAGAATGGTTCGGAATTCTAGCTCTATGACTTGTACAGTTGGCAAAGTAATTTAGCCTTTGTAACCTCCATATCCTCATATACATCTGTCTTGTGATTGTTAGGATGCATCTGGCTATGGGTAATTGATAAGCAAACTGAAAGTAGCTTGGTGAGCAAGGACATGTATCATTTCAACACAATTTTAGGTAAGAAGCCTGGCATCAAAGGTTCCCGGGTTAGTGCTCAAAACCAGTTTGGCTTTTGGTTTTTCCCCCATGATCCAGGATGCTTGCTATAGAATAATGTCAGAAGACAGGAGGCATAGAACAAAGCTTCTCCTTGTCTAAACTCTTCTTCTGTAAGATAGAAAATTCTTTCTAAAAGACTCAAGCAAAAATTTCCTCAGGTTACTTTGGGCGGAACCGGATTTCCTGTGTATGTTTCAGCTACAAGGGATGCTGAGAAAGCCAGCATAAGGCTTCTGTAGCCTCTATCAAGTGCAAGTCAGCCCTGCTCTCAAGGAGAAAGAGGGCGGTGACTTCTGAGTACATAGCCAAGATGTCTACAACAAAATCTTACTCAGAGTATTACGAAAACCAAAGAGATTATTTACTTAATGAGTTTACATTAATTCTTAGGCTTACCAAGTGCTTATACAGTGCTTATATTCCAGGCAGTGTTTAAAATCAACCCACTTACTCCTTCATAAGGCCATGAATGTGGCACTATTATCATCTTTTATTACTGATGAGGAAACTGAGGCAATGAGAAATCAGAATAACTGTTGAAGGACTCACAGCCCATAATGGTGGAGGTAGGAGGCCAGCCCAGCTCTAGAACCTGTGTTGTTCAGCCCTATAACACAGTGTCTTTCCAAAGCATGTGTTAAAGCATCACCTGGGGTGGGCTGCTGGTGAGTGCCAGGTCTTCATCCCTCCTCTGATTCTGCCACAAAAGCATTTAATTCTCCCGTGGAAGAAATAATGGGAAGAGCGGTTCAAACTCCAAACACCTTTTTCTCCTGCCCACTCCACTTTTCTGTGTTTGCTTTCAAGGGAACTTATAAGATCTATTTCAAAGTTTTATCAATATTTTATTGGTTTTCAGATATGTATTGAAAGGGCTTTTGTTTCCCACTTCTGATTTTTGAAAGTTCAGATAAATGGAGGATAAATATTTTCTATTTCTAAGCATAGATGGAAATCAGTTACTGGAGAAACCCATGAGGTCTGTGGGAATTGTCTTTGAGCTCTCTCTTTTCCTGAAAAGAGGCAGCTCAGAATGCAAAGAGAACTCTACAACAACTCTGTTTTATGGTGAGGTCGCTTTAAAATATGGCGTTTTGAATACATTGTTCATTAACCTGGTTTGGATGGCATTTGAGCATAGTGGTTCTTGTAATGACTTCTGCTGCCACATTCACATAATGAGAGTGAGGCCATAATGAGAGAGTGAGGTCATTGTCTGGAGGATCGCCTTGCCTAAGGACCTGGAGGAAGTGAGCCCCACATGTGTGACACAAGCCAGCAACTCAGGAAGGAACAGGAGAGGACCAACACATGTTCCCTAGCTTGGGACACCAAAAACATAAAAACAAGGTCATGTGTCCCCACAATGAGGAAAGGAATCTCTGGAAAAGGAGGAAAAAACAACTAAATATAACTCTACATAAAGGTGACCAGGAAAACATCCTCTTTGGCTTGACAATCCTCCAATGAAAACACGTGAGTTCATCGAGCCCAAGTTGGGGGGAAAGCTAAAAGCATCAGCCAGCTAATTTAAACATTAAGAAGCATATTTCTCATCTCCATGCAGAGGAACATTCCGGAGCAGGTCCTCACAGCATCAAGCTGGCCCCCTAAAGAGGGAGTTTCCTGTAGAGACAAAACAGCTGCACCTCTGATGATTCCTTGGATATTAGCAAAAACACTTGCTAAATATAGGTGCATGTCAACAAGTCATAAATAAGGGAACAGGAGTAGGAAATGCCTTACAAAAGGTGAGTGGGCAAGAATAAAGACATCTTCTGCCAAGACAATTACACATTCAACACTGAAGCATTAATCTATGAGTCATTTAAAAATCCAAATGCCAAATAAGAATAAAACTACCATGCAGGAAACTATTACATAGCCGGGCGGAAAGCAAGATATGACATAATATCTCTTTCTTCCACTCAATTCCATAGCATAGAAAGAAAACACACCCAGGTGGCAAAGAGGCCCTCAAACTTGGTCTGATGTTTTACCTCCATCTTTTTTCTCTCTGCTGAAGTTTCCTTTAAGGGAAGTGGTAAGACTCATACCTCAATGTCCCTTAGGGATGTGGGATACCAGCTACATAGGCCTTGATTTTAAGTAGGTTGGAGCTCTTTAGTTTGGACCAGGCTAGGTCAGATCATTATTCTGTTCTCAACCCAAGCTCAAATATGTGATGACCAATTTCCACTCTTCCCTTCTATCCAGGTCAAGTCTGCTTATACTCTAGAGTCTGTACTTACTAAGTGCCACATGTACACAGTGTTGGTTTTGGCTGTACCCATAGCATATCAAAGCAAGGAAGCATGGGCCCTTTCTGGTCAGACTTTGTCTAAAGAGGCTTTGACATGAGCGGATGGAAAGTAGTAGATACCTCTCCCATAAGTTTAAAATAATCTTGTCTTAATAGCCCAGGGAAAACTGGTGTCTAATACCACAAATATAGCATATAATACCTAAATTGAAATATATCAAATAGCTCTTAGATGCTCAAAGAACCTGGAGAAACAAATAAGTTTTAGAAACCTTGTATATAAACTAGGCGTGATGGCACACACCTGTAATCCCAGCACTTGGAAGGCTGAGGCAGGTGAATTGCTGTGAGTTCAAGGCCAGTCTGGGCTGCATAGTAAGTTCAAGGCCAGCCTGAATAGCAAAGTGAGGCCTTGTCTCAGAAAAATCCCCTGATATAAAAGATACATATTCCTGTCATTTGGTAAATCCTTAATCTAGTACGACACATTAGTGACTGTTACTGAGATAGTTAAGACAGGGTAAGTTTAGCTAGTGAAAGGAGAAAGTAAAAAATACCCGATAAGTAGATAGATAGAGAGATACGTGATCCGTGGGCTGTTCTGTAGGGTTTTGGCCATCTTGGTGATTTATGAATTTCTGCTCATTCATTCAATTAGACTGGCTCCCTTGCAATAGACTATGTGTGCAAAAGCACTTAGGCAACACGATCTATTCTTTATTAACCAGAGATTTTGATAGAGAGCTTCTTCGATCCTCTCAGCACTGTGAATGACAAAATGTCTCCTACTCATTATTTTCTCAGTGGAAACTCTGTCAAATGTACCTTGCTGGACTTCATCTTGTACCACGGAGCACCCCAGTGCTGGGTCTAGTGGTTGAGTTTGTGGAATGAACCATGTGCTTTGAATAGATGGACACAAGAAAGTGGAGAACTATGGAGCCTTTTCTGTTCAAGCTTTGAAATTGCTTATCATGTATGCAAGTGAAGAAATAGGCTCTTGGAATAAAATATAAATGCAAAGTGGTAGCTATTAATTATCTTGGTCTTTAAAGAAAGAGAAGAGTAACACGCACTTGCTTTTCCTTGCCTGCAGAAAGGCGATGCTATGGCCCTCAGACCTTGGGGATGGCTGTGTGAACTTTGTCTTAGTCTCACTGCTGACACTCATTGGCTCTGACGGTGTGGCTGGGCTTTGCGGAACGTGCTGTGCCTGTCATTTCCTGTATGTCTCCCTTGGCTCAATATTTTGAGCTGCACTGGGAACTAACTACCCAAAAGTTAGGTTTAGCAGAGTGTCCTTAAGGGATGGACTTTAATGCATTTCTGGGAGGAATATTTTGAAATAAATGCACAAAAAGTTGAAGTAAGCATCTAGCCAAGCATTATGGTTCAAAGGAAACTTTTCTCCTTCCTCTCAAACCTTCTGCTTCCCTGCCCACAAGACCTACGCTCTGGTGTAGGTTTCAGAGAATGAATTCCAGCTTCTAAGCCGGTTCTGTCTTTGCATGTTGTGGGATCTTTGCTTTGCTTAGTTCTTTGATTGAAGGGAATTCCTATGGAAATGATGTTTTTGACAATCTAAGTTATCAACTTTAAGATAACCATTATATGTGCTTCTGCTAAGAAAGAAAAAACATTGTATCAAACTTGTGTCATGCCATAGACTGCAAATGAATCCCAATTTCAAAGATGTCAATAGAGCTACAGAGAGTGCATTTAAGATTTGAAGGGGGGAAAGATTTGAAGAAATACATATCTATTGTATTCTAGGACTCACATATGAAAATTTGGGGTCTAACAAGCACAAGTTAAACACATAAAAGATAAAGCTGCTGCCCTTGAATCTTGGTTACTTCCTTACTGCTGGGACAAAATACAAGACACCCATGAGTTAAAGGAGGAAAGATGTATTTTAGCTCACAATTTGTAGAGGTCTTAGTCCGTAGTTCACTGGTTCCAGGACAGAATGACATGGCAGAGGAGGAATGGTTCAGGGTATAGTGGACAGAGGGCAGCCAGCAGTGATCCCCCCTTTCCCTTTTAGTTCATTCATGCCACAAGCCTATTGGCTGGTACGACCCATACTCAAGGTGGGTCTTCTGTCTTCAGTAAATCCATTCAGCCACACCCAAAGCTCTGTTAAATGAATTGGTGGGTGAGCACAATTTTCACACCCATAATCCAGAAGCACACATCCATGATCCAGCCACCTCCCCCCTATCCTCCCCGTCACCTTGAGAGCATGAGGCTTGAAAAGGACATCTAGATATAAGCCATAACACGTTGAAAAACTCCATTAATTCCTGTCTCTACAAAGTTTATGTGGCTAGACTTCAGGACAAGATTCTTTGTGGGAGACTTTTTTCAAATGTCACCCATGATAGGAGCTATTAAAATAGGACTAATGAATCAACTCAACAACCTTCAGTAAGCTCAACATTTTCTCAGTTTAGGACATGGCAGAAAGACAATGACTGCAACAGATAACAGCAGCGATAGCAACACAGGAGCAATAAGAGTGAGCATAGGTAAGGACAGGTGTGCATCAAGCCGCACCTGCTTTTAGAATGCTGTTGTAGGTCATTTGCTCTGCCTCCCAAGCAATGTTGAGGAGGGATTCACATGGTCTTTGGCTTGAGAAGGATGGGCTGGGGAGGGTGGTGCTAAGCATCTGTACCTCAGTTTGCTTGTATACATCAAAGTTTGTTTCAAAACTGAAACAATGATAAATATATAACAACTGTTTCTAACACCTATGTATGATTTCAAGAGTAATGAAAGATGAACCCGAAAAGCACAGGAACAGTACTGTTATTTTTTAAGCCATATGTCTGACATCCCCAATGGTAATTCCTTCTCCTTCTCTCCAGAAGAACTCACTATCTTAGGTTTTATTGGTCACCCCTTTGCTTTTCTTTATGTATATCTTTTTGTATATCTTTATGTATAGATATTCCTAAAAAATCTCTTACATTTTTTTTGCCTGTTTAAGAATTTCAGGTAAATAAAGTCATATTGCATATCTTTCTAAGACTTGCTTTTTATTTCTCAATGTTTTACATTTTAGATTCATCCACATTGATGTGTAGACATATTCCATTTCAGTGTATGACTCTTGTAATCCATTCACACATTCTCCTCTTTGGATGTTGACTTGTTTTGTTTTGAAAACTATGCTACTGTGAATATTTTTATATATATTGCTTAGTAAACTTGAACACGCATTTCTCTTGCAAGTATGCGTATGTGTGTATGCATGTGTGTGTGTGTATGTGTGTGTCTGGGAGTGGCTATATCTCTGGGAGTATTTGGGGGTATGTATGTACAGGTTCAATTTTACTAGGTAATAGTGATATTCCACAGCAGAGTAACAGTTTTGTCTCCCCCAGCAGAGTGTGAGATACTCATTATTGTGTGTCCTTATTCTTACCTCTTCCTAACACTTGATATTGTCATATTTAATTTTTTTTCTGCCTACCTCAAGGGAATGAGTGATATCTCATTGTGGCCTCATTATGCATCTTTCTGATTATTACTGAACATTTTCCCATATGCTACTGTGCATTAATTTTGTGTCATCTGTGAAGTCTCTCTTCATCTCTTTTGCCTGTGAATTATCCACCCCTACCTCAGCTGTCTTTTTCTTGTTTACTTGTAGGAGTTCTTTCTTGTGTGAGTATTAATTCTTTGTTAATTATAGGAATTGTAGATATCTTCCCTCAGTTTGAATGTTGTATCATGATTCTCTTTCTAGGTTCTCTGATGAATAGAAATTAATTTGCATCTATCTCTACATTTTCTTTATATTTTCTTCCTTTGGTTAATTTTTTAAATGATTCTTTTTCTATTCCAAGGCCACGATTTTTTAAAATTAGAATGTTTTCTCTTCCATATGTCTTTGATCTCTCTGTAACTGATTTTAGTGAGTGGTGTGGGGGATTCACTACTTCCTCTCTTCTGTCTCTCTCTTTTCTTTCTTCTTCTTACATCCTTCCCTTTCTCTCTTCTTCCCACCTTCAATCTGTTCTTTCCCTCCCTGTGTCCTTATTCCTGTGTTCTTCTTTCCTTTTCCTCCCTTCCCTTCCCTTCTCCTTCTTTCCTTCCTCCCTCCCTCCTTCTGTGCCTCCCTCCCTCCCTCCCTCCCTCCCTTCCTTCCTTCCTTCCTTCCTTCCTTCCTTCTGATCTCCCTCCCTGCATCCTTCCCTCCTTTTGCTTATTGATAACTCATTGGCTGTCACTGAAGCATTTTTTCTTTCTCCACTACCTTGCACCATCATATTTTCTACACACGTGTGGGTCTTCTCAGATCTAATTCTGTTCCATGGACTATTTGTCCCTATCCTATGCCACAGTCTTATTTATAATGCCTACTTAATTAGTTTCTATCTGGTAGAGCACATTATAGTTTTCAGGCCTGGAATCTGAGTTGTTAGAGGGTAGGCTGATGGATAAATGGAAGATTTCCTTAAAGCAAAGGAACAAACAAACAAACGAACTGTTGAGAATGTTGGTTCCCAGGTTTTCTTAGGCACTGATGCAGCCTAAGAAAATGAAAACATATGAAAAAAGTCTTTTCCTTCAGTAGCCGGATTTGGGCCAAATGCACATTCCTTCTTTGCAAGTGCACACAGAGCTAGGGTTCACTTTGGCGAGGACACATGACTACGTGTCAGAGGTGCGCACATACATGGAGCTCTATCCTCACGGGAGCTGGAAGGAAGGGGGTGAAAAGTTGGTGACAGGCACTTTTGTACTTCATAGTCTTTTCCTACAAGGACACTGTTCCCACTTTACTCTCCCAGTAACTCTAGTTTCTCATCTGAGCAAGGAAGCCTCACCTTCAGCGCTAGCTCACCCAAGTTGATCACATTTTATTTTAATGAAAAAAGAAATAATGGAATAAAAGATAGAGTTCTCCACTGGTTTTCCCAAAGATGTTTCCTCTGGAGTTATCTAAAGTTTATCAGCAAAATAACTTTGACTGAGTTAAATGGCGATGTGTCACACACCCAAAACGTGTGAAGCAATTTGAAAAAATATTTTAAATATGCCATGGATTTGTAAATTAATGCAGGGCTCACTGTGCTTGAATTTCCATTTCTAAACTGCTTCATTTGCATGCAAAGAGTGGGCAATTTTTGTGTGTGTGAAAATTTAGCCTTAAGAAATGAAAATCAAAAACTCAGCAACTTGAAAAGAGCTGTTAGGCATAAAAATTGTTTAATCGGTTTCCAGCAGGGCCAATGGCGTTGGCATTTTGAAATACCAGATTGGATTGGCATCCTAGGAAAAAAAAAAACCCAGCTCAGAAAAAGTCGCCTAAAAAAGCCACCATCTACAAAGTGGTGAAAGAAGATAGCCGAGATATGACAAATGCCAATGAAACGAATTCTGCGACCGAGAGAGAGCCTGAAGTGTGAAATGAACAAATGTTAAATGTGATAAAATCGCTGTCAGTGCTGCCCCAATCATCCACGCTGACAAATACAATGCTCGATCAGAAAACCAGGTGCTTCTGTCTATGCTTTTGTCCCGCCCTTCGTGGGGGCTTTAAGAGATCCAAGAGAGGTGGGGAGCATCTTCCAAGCTAGGGCCTCACTTTGCGTGCCTATTAAATGGGCACCTAATAATTCCCTCTCTGACGAGGTTGAAATCCCCAATTTAAATTTTTCCAGGGCTTTTAAGACGCAAGTTGAAAATAACATGTCATTTAAACACAGCTCTACATTTTGTCATACTTTTGTAATTTAGATAATTTTTTTTGTGTGTAGCTCAGATCTTAAAAGCTAGACAAGCATATCATATTGTATTAGAGACTATACAGTTAGATCGACCTGCATATGATGGAGAGAATGAAAATAGAAAAAACGCAATAACAAAGCTTGTTCATGTACTTAGCCCACGCATTCACTGGGTGCCTGTATTGTGCTGGGTACTACTACAGGGGTGGAGGATGCAAAAATGAAGAGGGACCAAACCCTGGGCTCTGAAGAAGCTCAGTCTTTGCAGTGAGTCTCTTTCTAGTGGGTTTTACACTAGAGGTTGTCTCATCTTGTTATCTAGTTTTCTCCCAAGGGGCTACATGAATATGAAAAAAACCCCAGTTAACAAGGCAGCTGCTCCTTCTTTTTAGTCCACATCCACAGAGGAGGAAGCAGCTCAAGGAGTATGATATTGTCATTCAGTATTTGCGTTAGATGTTTTCTGAGCATTATGGTCTTGGGCCATTGACAGTTATGATTTCCTTTCCCTGGGCTAGTGATGAAATCTTTGGCTTTGAATAGGAGGATGGGGTTGGTGGGTAGCAGAATAGCTTCTCTGACTCCCATCATGTCTGAAACAGAATTTTCAGAACGAGTCAGTACGAGGCGTAGAGCAGGTTAAGGTGGCAGCATTAAAGAAGTATGTTCAGAGAGAGTACAGGCCCCCAAAGGAGACTTACGCTAAGGCCTGGAGGTGGCTACATTTATGTGCTGCTCTGGGTGGGAATCTTTGGAATTTGTGAATGAATACAAAGCACAGGCTCAAATCATAGGTGCAAGGCTGATTTTACAGGAGAACAGCACGATGTATTTGTAATCTTTTAAAGATTTAGATATTTATCCTAAAGGGAAAAAATACTTTAAAAAATGCTTTAGTGGTCCAGGGCATGGAACCCAGGGCCCTCACACTGAGCTACATCCCCAGACTTTTTTATTTTTTAGTCTTTTAATTTTTGAGACAGATTTTTCCCAAGATACTAAATTGTCCAGACTGAGCTCGAATTTGCAGTCCTTCAGCCTCAGCCTCCTAGATTTTGGGGGTTATGGACACGAGCCATCACGACTAGTTCCTATGCTTATTTCTTTTATCCTATCTCGGATACCACAGCTTCCTCATAATGAAATCACTTCTATTTGTGTTATCACCGAAAAAGAACAAAGCACATGGCCCAACCCTTTCAGACACCAGTTCTAAATTCTTAACAGAATGCTCAACACATTTCTGTTTGTTGATCGAATAAATGACAATTCAGGGATGGCAGATGTAGAAATAGACCATCTTAGAAAAGTTTTCCATGTCATAAAGTGCTGTAGTACAGTCTCAAACTAAGGTAGAACAAAACAGGAAATGTGGATGAAAACCTACCATACATGTGTTCAAAACCAATAAGTCAGAGAGACAGAAGGAAAAACATCATAGATTTGGGGAGAGAAACCTTCCAGGGACGGGTCCCTGGTAGACACTCTGAAACACCATCTTTTGTTCCTTTCTGGGTGCTGTGTAGATGGAGCTTTTCATGGAGTAGATAGCTCTGGCCAATCCTGAAGGATCAAAACTTGGGTTCTGTTTCAATATTTAATAATTTCTTCAGTACTGAGTAATCTTATGATGTACCACCCCATGGTGGATATGAAACAATTAATTAGTTTTTACACAGCTGCACATATGCAGGGTATGTATCCCTATATCTAAGTTTTATCCTCAAAGAAGCAGGATTGAGCTTCCTTTGTAAAAGATCCATACACGTTCAAAATGATAATCAACTAGTGTTTGATAAATACTTCAGGGTGAGTGTCCAGTGGGACTGAGAATCACCCAGTGTAAAGCCTGCTGGGACTCCAGCTCTGCTATGGTTCACCAAGAAGATGAGGGTGGACATGGGGTGGCCAACTGCTTTTCCTTCAAAGGACATGGCTCCAAATCAACACTCAGATCACAGAGGATTCTTCTGGCTTTCAGGAACAGAAAATGTGACTTGTAGGCTAGGCAAGAAATACTTAATTTTGGAAAATGGCAAGAGATATGGATGGAGGCAGTTTTAGGTTGTGTTATGGATCAGCAAAGTCTTCAAACACCTAGAAGCCATGCTTTTTGTAATAATCATGTGACACCATTTTTGCTCTATTGGTTTTTATTTGTTTTGTGGTACAGAGAATCCAACCCTGGAGACCTCTACCACTGATACATATCTCCAACTCTTTTTATATTTTAGCTTGAGGCAAGGTCTCACTAAATTACCTAGGTGGGACTTGAACTTGTGATTCTCCTGCCTCAGCTTTCCTCCGTGCTGGGGTTAGGAATGTGTCACTACACCTGACGCTACATTGGCCCTTTGCTCTTGTGGTTGTTACCACATCTTTGCAATGTGATTGTCTGAGCTCTAGACATTCCATGCTCATACTGGTACTGTAATTGGAAACAGGATTTTCCTCTTTACTTCTCATTGGCCAGAATGGGATCACATATCCATCCTATACCAGTAGCATAAGGGGAGTGGGATCACCAGGAGTTGTTGGATCAGTCAGTCATTCCTCACTTCCCAGCCTGAGGAAGAGGCTCCCTCTTCACTGAGGTGTGGGGCATTTGGTTGCTGCCTCAAGTCACTGTCAAGAGTTCCATGGTCAGGGAGGAAGGTGTGGACTGTGATAGCATCAGGCAGGAAAGAAAGGAGCAAAGCAGCGTAAGAGAGAGACAGTGGGAGTGGGTCGGACAATGGGCCTGGGAGAGGACTCTGGGTTGCATCCTGTCTTGTGACTTATCAGGCCTGTGACCTCAGGAGAGTCACTGAGCTCCCCGCTGCACGGCTGCATGTGTGTAACAATGCCTACTTTTAAGGGAGTTATGGGAATTAAATGAGATTGTGTGGACAAAGCCCTCAGCTTACAGCTAGGTATATGGCAGAGGATTAATAGGCAGAGATCTTTTAAATTCCACAGCTGGAGGTGAAGAGGGGTCCTCTGTAGCCACATGTGTCTACGGCTTTGGTGCTTACTTTGGAAAGAGACTTACTTAGAAGTCAGGAGGTCAAAGTTTTACTCTTGGCTAGTCCCTTGACCTGCTGAGTGTCTGTGACTCTCATTTCCCTTTTCTGGGCCTCAGTTTCCTCAAATGTAAGGTGAGGATCAGGGCCAAGTGGTCCTTTAAGTCCCATTCAGCTCTGACATTCTCATTTAATGGGGACTTTTTGTAAGAGGCAGCTGGTCCCTTATGAAATTTGCTGTAAAGCCAAGCAACCCCTTTCCTGCACCTTCCCAGCACTTGGTGCTGCTGTCTGTAGGCAGGTGGGGCACAATTAAGGGACTTGGGCCTTCTTGTGCTTTGAAAGGATCTGTGGTTCCACCATGGTACTAAAAGCAGCCACTAGAAGGGGTCAGATGCTCTGACCTCATGTCTGGATGTGAGATCCTAGTGCGGTTTCTGTCCTGCTGTCTGGCAAGGTTTGATTTTACATTTGGAGCTCAATGGGCTATTCATAAGAATTCTGAGTTAACTTTATTCTTATTTAGTTTCAATAAAAACAAGGCAAATGCATAATTAGCATCTTAACAATAAATAAATTAGAACTTGAGATTGCTGTAACAGTATACACTGTTAGAAGAAGAATTGAAGAACACAGTCTAAAAATAAAGGAAAAACCATAAACACATTCTCTTTTCTCTCTGGAAATCAAAAACACACCAAGGATTTGTGACAAAGGAGGAATAATGAAAGGAACTAAAACTTTTCTTCCCACCTCATAGTGGGAAGGTAGTTGTGTGAGTTGGATGGGGAACAGTTGTATCCCAAACAATGAACTTGCCCTGGAAGGCTTGATTATTAGTTCCACTTAAAAACAGCAACATCAACAAAGATAAATGTAAAACGGATGTTAGGACATTTACAAAAGCTGCAACCTATGAAGATGAAGCAGGCATTTGCAAAATACTGTTCCAATCAATGGAATTGTTTCCTTCAGAAAAACTCTTGATGCCCCTGTCTTCTGTCCTGGCACAGCTTGGAAATTGTCTTTCTTCTTGAGGGGATACAGGGCTGTTCAAACACTTTATGAAGTCCGTCATGCTCTAGAAAATCCTGAGTGTCAGTGTGGAATAATCAGCCTCAGATTTAACATTACAAATTTTCCAAGGCTTGTTGTAATTAAGGAAACTTGGGGTTAGTGGCAAGAGGCTTGGGGGTTCATGGTGAGACCAGGTAGACCCCAAGCAAGGGGAGCCCACCGAGAAGCCACAACCACGGTCCCACCAGCCCATGACGCTGGCTCCTACTGTGCCCATGAAAGTGCTCCACACACTTAGACTGAGGTGTAGCATAGGACAGGGGTAGGTATTAACCTCTTTTTAGTTTTTTAAAATCATTTCATGGCAATGTTGCTGTGGTCTAGATATCTAAAGAAACAAACTATAAATGCCCAAACGCAAATAAACCAAACGATTTCACGAAGTGAGATGATGATATCCAAAAAAATATACTTCTATGTTAAGTATATTACGGGAGGAAGTAGATCCAGAACACAGATATTAAAAGTATTTTAAAGTTTGAAACTGCACCCTTACGTGGAAATGCACATGCCCAGGACAAGCCTGAATTTTAACTCTGCCGTCTGTGTCTCTGGTGAATATGATTTGACATTTATCCTGTAACGAGCTTAAATGCTTCTCTTCACCCCATCTCTACCTCCCTGGCCTTGGTCTTCATTTTTGGAGGAGCTTTAGAAAGTGGGTGTGTGCACTTAGGATCCCCGGAGGGAAGAGTCACTATGGCCTCTACTGAACTGGACTTGGGTTTTAAAAAAAAGTGTAAGCAAATTTCTAGTGAAAAAAAGCTCCTATGTTAAAAAAAAATCAAGTGAGGGACCTAGTCTCAGGCCAAGGAGACTGAGGGGCCGGCAGGGTTTGTTCCAGCCAATGCTCCTTAAATAGGAAGGAGTCTAAGGGGAGAAGAAAGCAGAAGCAGAGGAGGTGTGTGTCCATAGGGCCTTCCAGCCGGCTCTTGGCATTTGGAAGCTGATCACAGAAATCTGAAGCCGGAAGCAAGCTTAAAGATCGCCAAGTCCAACTCCTTTCTGTTGCTGATGAGGAAACAAGCCTGAGTGCTCTGCCTAAGGTCCCCGCTAAAGCAGAGCAGGAGGACAGCTGGGCTCAGGTCCCCTCTCCCCAAGGTGGCTGGAGGCTCCTCACCACTGGGCAGAGATCTAATGTTTTATAGCTTTGGACTTTCCTGCTCACTGAAATTTCACCAGGAAATGAAGGACAGGAAGTCTAGGTAGCCAGATTTTTAAAGCTACTGAGAAAGTAACCAGGAAATGGCAGCTGAGGTTACGATATATGGGAAGAGCCTCATAACGAACGCTGTGCCTGTTTTCCTCAGGGTGAAGTGGAGCTGGTGATGCCTGTTGTCCACGCTTGCTGTGAGATTAGATGGCTTGAAAGCACATGGCCCGCCTGGCATGGAGTGGGTGTTTGTCATTAAATGGTTTTCTCATAAGAATTTGAATCTCAGAGATCACTTTCCACAATGCACAGCTAAAATTCAAGAACGGTTCTCTGTTTTCCAAGTTAGGTGATGGGGAGGTGTTTGTAGGCCCTGAGAAGGTGATACTGAATTCCCCGCAGAGGCTGCCCTTTCCAGGGTCCCGGGGCGTCTGGCGGGGGGGTGGGGGAGCCTCCTGGCTGATGTGAGGGGATAGAGCAGGGGCTCCCAGAGTATGGCCAGGTGGCGGACGGTACAGTACCTGCATACAGCCCTGAAAGGCAGGAAGTCAGAAGCTGAGCAAACATTTCCTTTTCTGTTTTAGTTCTTCTACCGGACCAAGGACCTTCACTTGCTGCTCTTATTCTGTGAGCAGGAGCGGCCTTAGCACCGAGTAGGATGCTCAGAGAGGCCTGAGTTTGATTCTAGTGTTCCCATCATGGTTCCTCTCACTGGACCCCAGGCTGGAACAGGAACACATTCTTCCTGTGTCTCAGCTTCCACAGATCTAAAATAAAACTGGTAGATTTGACATTGCTGAAGGTTGTTTCCAACTTAAGTGCATCTGGTATTCAGTTCATCACAGTTTGGCTTTTTAATGATCGTTTCACTCATCACTAAACTCTGTAATAATTCCATAAGACAAAAGCAGCGGAAAAGAAATTAAATTTTTCTGAGTCCCTACCCTCACCAGAGAATCTGTGGCTTCCTGGTTCTTAGTAAAGTCATTCTTTGTGGGGAGCCATGCTTTTCGGTGAGGTTCCTTCTCTCACTGGTAGCCCTGATTCATGAGTTTTAACGTCTGTGGTGATCTAAGTGATTACAGACGCTCAGGTGTACAGTGCAGGCCAGGTGCATTCTTTTGTGAATTTCCCAGGTAATTAGATGTGTGGATTATTGCTGGGTTAGCTAATTTTCCTCTTTTCAGCACTCCCGGGGAAGTCTGGAATACAAAACAGATTCTTCCACTGAAAAGTGGTTGTAGAACATTAACTGGTATAAAATAGCATTGATTTGTTTGGATAGAAAATTGGCAACGTTGTCCTGGATTTTGCTACCAGATTCTAAACTGTGTGAGTCTTGGCCCAGGACACACAGGCACTTATGGTGTAGAGGCCAATGTACCAGGAAATTAGGGACATGGTAAGGGCGGTTGGTGTTCTTCTCTGAGATCAGTGCCCACTGCAAGAGCAGGCACTCTGGTGAGGCAAGCAAGGTGGCCAGGGTGCACAATCCAAGGAGGCATAGAGAGGTTCTTGCAAGCTCTTTCCCTGGGTCCTGGCCTTCGAAAATTATTTACACGCTGCCGAGGTTCCTTTCAGTACTGCTGTGGGGATGGAGAACTGCTTGATTATGTCAGAGGCAGATCTCCCACTCTATGCTTGGCCTCTAGGCTGTGTGGCCAGTCTCCACGCCTGCTAAGGGCCTCCCTCTGTCACCTCTTCCACGCTTCCTTTTTCAGTGGTATCTCCTGCATCACCCTTGTTTTGCTGTGGTTTCCCATATCCTGGTTCCTGGGTGTGAATGTCGCTGAACTCTGGAAATGGGAGTTGTGAATATTCAGATGTGACCTGCCTCTTCTCAATTTTTTTTTCGGTCATAAATCTTGTACCTACATCTTTTCTTGTGGATTATTTTACTGAATCTTTTCAATATTATTATACCACCCTCAGCAAAAGGGAAACTGAGGCTCAAAAATGAGTTCCTTTATCCTCCAGTGGTAGCGATCTTCTGGAATTAGAACTCTTACATGACTTTTGGTTTTTCAATGGAGGAGAAACATTGGGGAAGATTTCCTAGAAAGTCAAAGTATTTGGAATGGTTGTACAGGCCTGGGAAAATACCCTGTGGCCAGACCCTATAATTGTTTTGGTTATAAGGAGGCTGGAAGAAGAAAGGAGAGCCTGGAGACTGATGCCTGCATGAAAACTGATCCTAAGGCAGATGATCCCTGGACAGCCCCTTAAAGAGAAAAGGGAGACCCTTGGATTTGGAGTTACAGGTAGACCCACAAATCTTATTCCAGGAAATGCTCGAGCACTAGTGGGTGGCTCTGGTCATGGGAATGAATTCTTTGAAAGTGTATATTGCATTCAGGAAATTGTCAGCAATTCATTCTTTCACTCATTCATTTGAAAATATTTAGTGAGCATCTACTAAGTGCAAGGCATTATTCTTAACACTGAGAATAGGGGCAAACTGGATAAGAACTTGGCTCTCTTGAAACCGAAGGGTAAGGTAGTGCCAACACTTAAAGCTAGGCAGGGAAGCAGGAGTGAGTAGAGATCAGGATGGAATGCTTAGGGAAGTGGCTGGAAAGTTAGGAGGGTGTACTTTTAGGAAAGCCTAAGCAGAGGGTGTTTCCAGAATAGAGGGTAACAGGTTAATGGCCTTGTCTGAAGAGATATGAATCTAAGAAGGAGGTGGAAAAATCTCTGTGCACTCTCTCACCTTCCAGCCCAATCGGCCCCCTCCTGTCCTTTTTCTAGAAGTGTTACTCTCATGCCTTTCACGTCTTGATCGGATGAATGACTCACACAATTAGAAAGCAGTATTCATCGGTCCATATGGATGTGACGATGGGGGACTTTCGCTTTGTCTTTCTGGGAAGGCGAGTTTCCTCCACTGCGATGTGCTTCAATATGAAGCATTTGAAGACACGTTCTTATGTGAGGTCAAAGCAAATCTGAACACCATCCATAAATGTGTGGCGCTGTGAACAGAACAGCACATTCCTGAAACGACTGATGTGTCTGCCAGGATCAACCATGGGCCCTGCCAGATCCTTGTGGAGATGAAATGCCAGAGAGCCGCCTGTCAAACAAAGAAAAGCTGAAATGGCATCGACACCTCCAGTGGCAGGGAATTTATAAAATATTCCTTAGAAACCAGTTCCCCTTTGTGTGATCATGACAATACTGAGTTACTGACCCATTTGTTTGGGGGAATAATTACAAGTAGCATTTTGATAATCCTTGAGAGTTTATAAAGTGCCCCTCTGGTGTTATCTTATAGATTTTATTTGAGTTTGGAGTGTGCGGACAGCTCGGATAAGGAATCCTCAAGTCCTTGTGCGTCAGCTTGCTTAAGTTGGTCTGTCTCCTTTCCAATGGGGAGCCATGGAAACTGTCGCAGCCCCAGGGGATGCTGGTGTCCTTTTCCAAAATGACTTGCCTCTGGCAATCTTGGAAAAGAAAAATCATGACTTGAAATCTCCAAGTTAGGAAATTTTCTATTTTTTTTTCTTTATATTTTAGAGCTTTCCAAATTTTCTGATATAAGCATGGGCTACTTTTGTAATTAGCAAAAAACAATTATGTTTTTAAAAATCAGGGGAAGTGAACACCTGAAAAGCATCCCAACTGACAAGACTTGCCTCCCAGGGCAAGCCTGACCAGTAGGAGGGACTGGCTGCTCTGGCCAAGCTTCCTGAACCTGAAAACTCATTGCATTTTTGAACAGAGGCCATAGAGACCTTCCAGCCAACCCCTTCAGTGTGCCAGCCCGTGTTCAGAGAACATAACCAGCCGGAAGCAGCGTCCTAGTTCTTTAAAATAGATACTTGGAAAGCTCAAACGCCTGCAGAGTGAAGCCAGAGATATTGATCCTTTTTGCTGAAGTGAGATGAATTCTGAACATGCTATTTTCTCCTTTAAATAGTTTAGCTTTTGTTAAATAATACTAACTCCTTAAAGAAAATGAGGTGAATTTAAAAAAAGGGAAAAAATTCTATCCATACATCCACTAAATATGGGGGCATAATTTCTTTCCCCTAGTTTGTTTAAATGGGAATAGATATGTTTTAAAAAATATTTTTTGTAATAGTATTTGTTTATTTGGACTTTTGAATTTTATTTTCTTGAATGTTTTTTTTAATATGAATAACTAAGAGTAACAATTCACCGCATATATATCTTTCTCCTGGTGCTAGGGACTCAACTCAGGGCCTCATGCATGCTAAACTCTACCACTGAGCTACATCCTCAGTGCGTCACTGTAAAAATTTCAAGACATTTCCACAGTGAAAGAAAGACTGTCTCTCACACCTGCCAGTGATTCTTGGTCATTAGGTCAAATGTGGTCCTCCAAATTAACAGTCATGTATAGCCCAGCAGTCCTCTCATGATGTGATTTCCTTGTGTTGAGTTCTTAATTTTAATTCTAGTTTTAAAAGAAGGACAGATAGATGCTATATCATTCTTATCTCTCCCAGATTTCCTTTCTGTTCCATTACTCAGGAAGATAACCTGGCTGGGTATAATATTCTTGGGTTACAGCTTCATTCTCTTCAAAACATGATAGTCATTTCTTTACTTGGGATTACCAGGTATGAGGTCAGTAGAAAATCTGTTTCTGCCTAAAATCATGTGACATTAAAAATTTATTCTTGTGGTCATAAATTTTTTGATGGATCTATATTTTTTTCCTTTTGATTTTCTTGGAGTGTGGTAAGCTGTGAGATCAACGCATTGTATTTCTTTTCACTGGAGGGAGTGTTTCTTTATTATGACTTTGGGTATTATGTTCATTCCAATTGTCCTATTTTAAAAATTGGGTCTCTATTATATATTTTTATATTTTCTTTTGTCATTTTAATTTTTGTCTAAATTTTCAAACTGTGGAAGTTTGCTGTCTATATAACTGATTAATTTCTTGAAACTCAGTTATACTTCTTTTGTAGTCCATTATTGCTTTTCTAATTTCCTGAAATATTTTCTGACTCCATCATGATTATCTCATCCTGCTAACTTTTCACCTCAATTAATTTATTCTTAGTGATTGTTCTCTTTTTGTCTCAGAGAGTTCAATTTTTCTATATTTATATGCGAATCTCAGATGATTTTTCCAGTTGCTGATTTTTACAATAAACATTGTTTTCAGAAGTCTTTTTATTTTCTGAGTTTTCTTAATGATACGTGTTCCCATTCCTACTCAATTTATATGCTCATGTTTCTTTTTCTTTTTATTGTGTCCCCAGATAGACAGAAGAGATCATCTCTGACTGCATCTCTTTCTCAGTGGTCTGGTGGTATTTCACCTACAGGGTGACTTTTTAGGACAGAGGTGGAAATGTCTTTTGGTTTCCTTGCTCTGACATTCTGAAAGATGGAATGCACAAAAATTTCCAGCATGCAATTGCTCCTAGAGCTCTCGTTTCTCTGCTTTGCCCCCTACCTCTTCTGTCATATCAAGGACAAAGTCTCCTGTGATTCTAATCCTATTCTTAATTTCTCTGTATTTACCTGACAAAATATAAGAGTTCTTGTGTAATCTAGCAGTTACTTGCTTCGGAATTTCATAATTTGAGTTCACATCCTGGTTCTGTTTCTACAACCTTTGTGAGATCTGGCAAATGTTTTTCATGTCTTGGAACTTAAAATATATTTAAAAAATGTATATAATATATTATATATACACACACATAAGATAGTTAAAATAGTTATATAGCTAGTTTCTCTTAGTTCATTGAAAAGAAAAGTTTGTGCTAATATTGTTTGGATAATATTTCATGCCTACGTCTTGTACTCTGAATAACTACTATGAAGATAACAATGTGCAATGTATTAATTATTGTTACTCTCCTACTAGTCTGTTATGAAACCCCGTTTTACTGTGTTTTTTTCCTCTTTAAAAAGACAACAATAGCACTATTATTCTGAAGTGTTGAAAGATTCAAATGAAAGAAGGCCCATAATGCAGTTAGCACTGTGTGTAATAAATTATAAATAATAGCTGCTGTCACCATTATTAATATTACTAGTACTGCCTTTGATTTGAAGTATACAGAAAGATACTGATTGCAGTGGAGGGCATGACACAGCTTACTGATAATTTAAAAAGGAAGAAGAACCATACTAGAAGGTTAGCTGTCCAATTTTGTGACTGATGTGGATACTGAGTTCCTGAATCTTGGTGGACAATGGGGCATACTCTAGGCAGAGGACAATGAATCACAAGACAAGTTTTCCAGTCTTCTTCTTAATTAATAGAATCTTCTACAAGATTCTGGTAAGGATTTGAGTGCAAATCCAGTTTTCTTGCTATGAAGTTTCATCTTCTGGGTGCTTGTAGTATTCTTATAGACGGCTGATGGTGGTGCACCTGGACCTGTTATCCAGCTATGATTTTTTAGGTTGGAGATTCCCATGTTTACTTCTTTACAGTTTTCATATACAAATGACCAAATCTAACTAGTTAGATGCATGGAGTTAAAATATATTTTGTGGATGACTCCTTTAATTCCTTGTACTTGCTATAAGCAGTTCCGTTTTTATCTGGATTTCATTTGTTAAATGTGTTCTCTAAGCTGGGCATGGTGGAACTTTATTTTTTGTTTCATTATCATGCTGATATTGCATCATTTTCATGTTGCACCATAATGGAATTATATATTTTACATTCTTGTGGACCTTTTAAACCTTTTTTGTGTGTTTCCTACAACATTCTTGAGGATCAAGAACATGGATGAGTTCAACGCCACCATTGGCATTGAGATGCAAATGTATTTGACAAGAATATTTGCACTCAATTGTATGAGACAGCACTCCCGCTGAAACCACTGTTGTTCTTGAAAATATCTTTGGCTGTAGATTAACACTCCATGTTATAGAAAACTCTATTTTTAGTTGCAGGGTTTTTGAGATAATTTCAATGGGGTTAGTCTGAGTTTGTATCCGAAACTGCTGTATTTTTCTGTTGACAGAGACGCTCATTTGGTGGTGATGGGAACAAGAGTTCCACTTGTGTGTGGGGGGGGACTGTCCAGCCTGAGTCGTACTAAGGCTGCATCCAATTATCCACTAATCAATTTGGCATTACATGGCACTTAATTGTAACATGTTTTCGGTTCTCTGAAAAACCCTCCTCAGACGTAGGTTATTACCATTATCACCCCATTGTTCACAGAGTCTGCTGTAATTCCATATGTCCCGTGGGGTTTTGGTTTCTTTAGTCAATTCATTTCCATTAATATTTACTGAGGTGACATTTGGTTGCTTGCACCATGACAAATGGTGAGGGTAGAATCCCTTGTTCTGTGGTTGGGACATTGGGACATTGAGACATGTGGAGGATGGTTTTCTTTTGAGCATAAGAAACACAAGGAAACAGGCCAATTAGCCTCTGAAGTGAGCTCAGAGGCTGCCAGGGACATGTGGTTAAGTTACATAATGATGAGAAAGTCAAAAGAGGTATGATTCTATGGCCAGCGAAATGGGGTCATTGCCTTGGGAACTTGGCCTTATCTTCAGGTGTGCTGTCACTCATGTGGGCTGTTGCAGTCTCTAGTTTCTTGGGCATCTCTTCCTGATGGGAAATAAGCCAGTGGGAAGTTAGATATTAGCCTGGACCAGAAAGACTCAATATGGCAAAAGATTTTTCCAGCAATGCTATCCTGAAAACTGTCAGTACATTCTGCTCACTTGTCACAATTTGATCCCAAGGTTTAAACAGTCGCTTGAGTGTGTAGTTACAGGCAAAGTCTATGAGATGCAGTGGAATTCAGAGCTCTGTCCTGGGTGACTAAAGCTACCACTGAATTGTAATTTGTGAGTCCTAGGGGGAAAGGAAAGTTAGAAGAAGGCATCAGTATTTACATCAAAACTGTGGTGTTAGAGATAATGCACTGGGTAATTTATTGACATTGTTTAATTTAATCCTCACAACATTCCTCTGGTGAGGTTTTATTATTACTATTCCCCTTTTTATAGATGAGAAAACTCAGGGCAGGAGATATATTTAACTTGCTCAAGGTTACATGGTCTCTGTGAGTATGGATTTAGTCCTAGTACACCAATGGTTCTCAAACTTCAACAGATAATTCACTTGGAGGAGCTCATTAAAACAGATAGCCAGGCCTCATCCCCAGTTTCTTGTTGGGGCTCAAGCATCTGATTTTCTAACTAGTGCCCTGATAACTTTGACGCTGCTGCTCCAGAAATCACTCTTCAAAAACTTTGTTCTACCCTACTCTAGTCTGAATGTAACTGGAGTGGTGGGCTCAAGGGACAGACTTTTGTGATTTTAGTACTAAATATTAGTCTAAGTCCATTAAAGTTATTCAGCTTATTTTTGCAGGGTGGGTTCCTATAAAAGCCCTGCCATGGGTTTTGGCCTAGCTTTGAAATTTGACTGTATGGCATTTGAAATTGCTACTAAAGTTATTGAACATTTAATGAATGAAGGACTATTTTATGGAACATAGTTGATACCTAGATTTATTTGCTTA
Source organism: Dinomys branickii (assembly GCA_004027595.1). Classification (NCBI taxonomy): domain Eukaryota; kingdom Metazoa; phylum Chordata; class Mammalia; order Rodentia; family Dinomyidae; genus Dinomys; species Dinomys branickii. Next base: position 93,068 of record PVLD010003020.1, read on the forward strand.
TTTGCTTGATCTGGTCTTGGGTGAGGTCTCTGTCTTGGGAGTCCAGCCCCATCTAAAACATATCACTTCCAAAGCAGTCACAAGAAATTCAAGTTGAAGGTGAAAATCTTGAATTATACACAACCTACGGCAAGTGAGTGACTGGCAAGTGGTAAGGCTCAGAACACAATATTCTGAAGTACTGAGCTAAGTACTTTGAACTGAAGGAAAGTTGGCCTTAATACTAAGTCTCTTTCTTATCTTCTCCCCACTGTCTTTTTTGCTGTTCCACTTTCTTCTTCAAGGGAGGTCATAGCTACTAGAATTTCTCTTTCCCAAAGTTAGCCACAAAACCTAAAATACTGCTCTAAACTTCTCCCACCTTTCTGTGTAGGACCTACTTTGTCTGATGTAGGTCATAAGACCCTCGTTCCAGGAACTTTGACCTCTTCCTAAGAGAGGAGAATGTTGCACAGAAGCCAAGAAGAATCTGAACAGAAAGGCCTTCCTGGTTTTTCCCGTATCAGTCTGCTAGAATTAGGTTGTATTCTTCTTGTGTAGTTATTTCTACATGGCTGTCCCTACTCCATAAAAACAGAAAGTTTTCCATGTAGCTTTGGATTTTTTACTCATGAAATCTCTTGTGTCATATGAAACTCTGATTAAATACATTTATTATGCTTTTCTTTTGTTAACATGTCATTTGCTATGGGCGTATCAGCTGGGACCCTTATGAGTGGTGAGAAACTGTATCATCCTCCTCATCCCTGCCAGGGACTCAATGCGGCTCTAAGGTAGGAGACTCCTTATACCATCCAGGATGCACAAGGGTATCTAGAGTTACCAATAACAATGTGTTATTGTTTGCCACACTCCAGTTTTCCAAGCAGGAAATGATTTATCTTAGTGCCAGACACTGCTCTGATTACAGCAGAGGGTTTGATTGAGTGAAATTTGAGTCAAATCTCAGGTTCAGATAGGTCTCTAACTTTGGCTCTCTGCCATCAAAACTGATGCCTTCCAACACAAGTTGACAGCTATTAATTTACAGCAAGTGTCAGATTCTGGTGTCTTCTGTCTCTGTTTCCAGCCCAGGGAGAGATATATTATCAAATCTCAGAGCACAGCCTGTGAGAATTTTGGAAGTTTCCAAGTTCATGTTCATGTGACCTGTCTGTAAGTGTTTGTGCTCAGGTAAAGTACAATAGATAGCTGAACAAGGGTCATCAAAATTGGACATCATCTCGGACTAACCCTCAACAATAGCTGCATGCTATCAGAAAATGACCCATTTCACTCCTTGCATCAGTGCTCTGTTAAAACAAATTCTGCTACGTTATTAGACAGAGAATACTTTATTTTCACAAGCTATCCAGAGACTTGGTCTCCTAATATGATCCTGTTTATATTATGATTTTTGGAAGCTGCTGTTAAGGTTTTGATACATCTGCTTACCAGTTGCCCACACCTTGCAGATGACTAGGTCAAATTACCCTACATTAGAGGACGTGCATTTGTGAAATTCCTATTGGTACTATGACCGATCAACCTTCCTTATCATAAATAATTTTTCCCCCAGCAGTTCTTCTCATATTTCCATTAGTGCTAGACTTATTCACAGCAGTCATGGTTCTACTTCTGATACTTTTCCTAAGTCTTTCTGTACCAGCAATGTCCTTCTGGTTGTGGGAACACATGAGGATAAACAAGGGAATTCCAGGACACCCTGTTGAATCCAGTAGGAGGCTAGTATATTTTCTGAGATCTATGGAATGATAATGAAGAGGAGAATGGTAATGTCCAGTAAATAAAAATAAGAGCAGAAGTTTCCATTCAGAATGACAAGAATCTATTAATTTTTTCCATTAGGAAAACATGAGTGAAACTGTTTCCATATTATGCTTGGATTAGGGTTGAGGTTGTATCTGTCCATCCCACTCAAACTCTTTTGAACATGCACATCCTGATGTGTCCTGGGTGACTGAGAAAGCTTTATCTACTACAGGCATTGGCCTAGACTCTTACATTCATCTTGATAACTGAAGAGGCTTGAAGGAGAAAACTTCAAAATGAGCTAAATCATTGAGTAACCTACATGCTACAAAGACGTCACCATGGGTAACTGCAGTTTCTGTATACACAGGTATAGCTGCACCTCAAGTCTCAGGTTTAGAATTTAGCATGAGATTCCCTTTTAATGGCTCTTTCATATATTAAAATCAGTTGCTTAAAGGAATTCTTTAGAGTTTTACATTTTTCTCCTGGCATCAAAGTTCCAATGATCCCAATACTTTGCTTAATGATAAAAAAAAAAATATTGCCATGGAATAACGTTGCTGGTAAAGTAATTCATTTTCTAAGCCAAAATGAAACAAGGTTGAGTGAAATCTCTTTGTGAGGGGCAAAAAAGCTTTAATGTTAAGCATGATACTTCCCAGATATTTCCTAGAAACTTCTAACATGTATCAGCAACCTACAAGGCTTGGAAGCAAATGATGGAAATTTCAGTCTGCCCCCTGGTGAAATTTACCCTAACAATAAGAACTGACTTCCTCACTCACCATTGTGTAGAATAATCTCTTCCTGTTAGGGTCTTAGAGATTTACTCTGATTCACAGGGCTCTGGGGTTTAGATGTCAGCGTCATGTAGTGGTACTGGCAGAAACAAACACCAGGAGAATAAAGGAAGCGGCAAAGGTATGCACAGCGCGTGCACAGAGCTCGCACTTGCCTCTCACTCCCTGAGTTTGGCTTTTGCTGCTCAAGCCCATCCCTCCACCTCTCAAGGTGCCTTCGTGTTACTTCTCTGTCCTTGAACATGTTTACAACATCTCCCAATTTAGTCTCATTTGCAAATTTAATTACCAAGCTATTTGCCCCTCTTCCAGATCATTAATGAAGATATTAAATAAGACCAGAGCAAACATATCAATCCCTGAAGCTCCCGTCTTCTCCCTTGTATTTTCTCACAGCTCAGTGCCCATTTACTGTCACTTTGGCCTGTAGTGTCTTCAAGCCATTGCTTGATCCTTGTTACAAGTCATACCCGAGACAATGTGAAGGAATGTATCAACGTACATTTCACGAGACAGTGTGAAATGTGCCATTCTAGTCACATAGTGTTAGCTGCATTTCCTTTTGCCCAACTAATTTTTCAGCTCTCTCAGCAAATGGTTTCCCCAGGCAAACATTCAAATGAATTTTAATAAATCCTACTATTGGTAGAGCTTTATTATAGGAGGAAAACCCCAATTAGTTCTTAAGATGTCACTTATTTTGTAACCACAATATTTCTCTGTGAGGGACCTAAGAATATGCAGTTATATTTTCCTGGTGGAGCTAAATGAATCATCCAATACCCCTGAGCAGGACATTTGAGCACACGTGTAAGGACTGACATTGTCACTGCCTCCATTTCTTTCCCGCCACATTATGAAGGCTTTTTAAGCCAATCTGACGAAGGAGCTCAGTGTTACCTTCTCCCACACTGATAGGCAGCCTTGACTTGACTTTAGATATAGAATTCACTGCCCAAGTCCAACTAATTTTAGTTCATAAAAGATTTCTTTTTACTGTCAATAATAAATGGGATAAGAAATTATGAAAATGTTTTTTGTTAAAGGACCCTACTACCTAATATTTATAGAAGGATAGAGTCTTTGAACTAGAACGGACTTGAAATATCACTAGTAAAGGGTCTTAACCTGGGGTCCATGGCCATCCTGACATGTGGACATGCCTCTCTGTGCACCTGTGCCTGTGTTTCCCTGGCTTTCCCAGCAGCCCGAAGGACATGGCGATCCTACGTCTGTCCTCAATAGGCATAAGGAACCACTCAGACGCAGCAGTGTTCCACGCTAACGCAGCCCACTAAGTGTTCCCAACTGTGGTCTCCTGCACATATATCCCATCTATTTCTCCACACAGATGGGAACACAAGCAGCAAAACCATGGTAAGACTGGGAGGCTTCCAAAGTTAGGCTTTGGAAAACCGGCTTTTGCGAGCTCATTCCTACCTCTTTTCTGCCTTTTTTGTGCCTCTTACTCCTCTTTTATGTCCCAAGGTCTTCTAGTTTCTCTTGAGTATGTGGGTTATTGTTTCCAATGTAGCCTATTCCATGAATGAACAGGGAAGACTCTTAGGAAACTGTCTTAGGAGTATTGAATTTAAAAAAAGCATTCTGGGGCTACCAGGAAGTTACAAAATCATCTCTTTTCTATATAAGTAAGTTCTTCTAATATTTGATGGCAGCTTATATGTCCTTCCAAGAGATCTTTGGCATGAGCCCTTTCAGTTCTGGAATTGAGCACAAGCAGGCTGTGGATGCACTCACCTGGCTGGCCTCTCCTGGACACTTTCAGCTCGCAGCCTTGCCTGTAACGAGCCAGCCACTCGGAACTTGGAAAGCAGGTGCTCTAACCTGTTAATGTGCAGTTGATTTCTAAAGCTTTTTAAAAAATCAATCAAGCAATCAGCAAGAGTGTATATCCCTTAACTGCTTCATATAAATACTTAAATATAAAGTAAGAAGGCTAAACAAGATCTGGAGAGGCTCGGGATATATCAGTATGCACATGTTTGAGGGGGTGGGAAGCCATTTTATTAAAACTCAATTCTTAGGCCCTCACGAGGAAAGGGAAGAGTGGTCTTGGAAAATGAACAGACACATTAAAACCAGTGGTTCTCAAGTATGGGAGATACTGCTGGCACTTTAGCATAAATCAAGCTAAAATTTGCTAGAAGGCATTTGTTTTGTGGTGCTTAGAATAAAACATAGGGCCTTATGCAGGCAAGGCAAGCTTTCCACTACTGAGCTCCATCCCAAGTTCTTTTTATTTTTTCTGAAGTCAAGGTCTGGTGTAGTTACTCAGATTGACCTCGAACTTAAAACTTCCTTCAGTTTCTAGAGTTTAGCTGGAATAACAGGCATGTACTGCCACGTCTGGCTCAAGAATGTTAAGAAAGCAATAAATATTAATTTTGCTAAATCTCAGCTCTGAGTATATCTTTTAAACATTTCATTTGATTCATTGGGAAGGCAGAGAAAGCTCCTCAAGCACTTACTAAAATAAGGTGGCCATTTTGAGGAAAACTACTCTTGAGATTGTTTAAACTGTGAGCTGATCTAGTCATTTTTTTAAGGAATATCATTTTTGCTTGAAAGAACAATTGGCAGAAAAATTTGAGTTATTCACATTTGTGTATTTGGCAGACACTTTCTCAAATATGAAAAAAGTGAAACTGTCACTTCAAGGGAAGCAACTGACAGTATTTGTTGCCTACGAGAAAAATTTGAGCTTTCAAGTAAAATTAGAATTTTGGAAAACTTCTATCTACCACCATAAACTTGACAGCTTCACAATACTTAGACTTTTATGATGAGATTGGTGGTAATATTAACAATTACTATTTTTTGATATTGTGTAATTAAATGTGTCAACACTTGGAAGATCTGCCTAACTCAGGAAATCAATGTTTTCCAAATTACCAATAAATGACTACATAAAATCATCCATGAGTAATCGATCCATTTAATATGCAATTGATTTTAAAGTAACAAATTACAAACACTTCACTGATATAGTTTCACATTGCATATTGCAACTGACCTTTAAAAAATTACCCTGGATATATGTCATGTGGTGTCAAAGAAGAAATTATCTGAAAAGACTATTAAAATACTTTTTCATTTCCAGTTATAGATCTGTGTGGGGCCTGATATTCTTAATTTATCTCTATCGATACAACATATTGCAACAAATCAAATTCAGAGCAGATATGATTATCCAACTGTGTTCTATTAAACTGATACTAAGAGAGATGCAGAGATGTAAACTAATGTCACCCTTCCCTCTGTTTGTTTTGCAGTACAGCTAATTTTCATAAGAAAATGCCATTTATATTGACATGTAATGGGATTATGATCATTATGTGAAGATGCAGCAATAGATGTCTTTAAAATATCTGTTCTAATTTCTAATACAATAAGTACTAATGGGTGTACCTCACACATACAAAAGCTTATTGACATTCTGAATAGATTTTTAAGTGTGTCAAGAGGTCCTGAGAATAAAACATTTTAGAACCACTGAGTTGCAACAAGAGTGGAAGATGAATGTATAACTGAACAAGAGAAGGAAGTAAACACATTGCAAATGATGTATTTAGGTAGGGTCAAAGCGAGGCCAGAAGTGTGCCTAATGGAGGGGCTGGGATCTGTGAAGGGTGTAACAGGTGGGCTTAGAGTGATGATTGCTCTGCAAGGAACACCAAGGGGAGACAAAAGAATTCAGGACAAATTCCTGAAAAGAGATCAACTAACTGAAAAGTGGGATCCATGATAAGAATTGGAGGAACCTGCAGTATGGACTTCCAAACTGAGAAAATATTAGTGTTTTATTATATTTCTTGCACCCCTTTGGCTTAATGATTGATTGGATTTAAAAGGAGCATGGAGATTTGAGTTACAAGGTAATGTGCTGGATTCCTTGTTATTTTATGTTATGAAAATAAATTTACTTGGATAAAGGAAATATAGCACACCTCTGCAATGGGAAACTATCTGTCCATTAAAGAAAAGAATGGAATCCTGTCATTTTTGACAGTATGGATGGAACTGGAGGTCTTTAAGAGACATAAGCCAGGCACAGAAAAAACAAGTGCTGCATGATCTCACTCATACGAAGAATCTAAAACTGTTGTTATCCTACAAGTTACTTTGACCTTTCTCATGCATTTCTTTGGATTACAATTTCTTTTAGCCTCATCTTTATGAAAATAGTGTGACTTAATTCCTCCTGATGAAGACATTCACATTTTTTACCTTTGAGCCTAATATTGAGAATCAATTTGGCACCAGTGGCTTGGGGGTTGGGCTAGGCAGGACCTGCCTGGGAATCCCTAGAACCTTCCACAGTCAGCAGAAAACATCTCCCTGGATTGTTGCCTCCTTTTTATGATACACTCAATACTTGATTTATCCTACTGACTTTTTACATGGTGTTGTGTCCATTTCTTAGCCGCAGAAACCAATCCACAAAGAAATGAACTAACTGTCTCAAAGTTCAGAGAGAACCTGACACTGAATGAAATTTGAACCTAGAAATGTCTGACTTCATATCCCATGTTTTGTGCTTTTGTTATGAATGCTTTAAATATAGAATAAAATGTCACCTTCCAGCATTTTTAGGCAATGCTAGACTAATTTTGGCTGTTGAAAATTTAGGCTATGAATTTGATATTACATCTAAGAAAATAAGAAATCGCCCATTAATGATGGTGGATAAAAATAAATTAAACAGCATTACCTGCAAGTTCTTCTCTTAGATCTCCGATTGTTTCTAAATGTTCTATTGGTACCAGAAAGCTGTCAAAAAGCCATGGATGTGGCACTGGGAGGTCTTAACTTCAATTGCCTGATCCTTAAAAATAGGAAATTGTAGTACAACTCAAATTCTTTTCCTGATTTCAACCTTCTATAAAGAATTTATTTTTATGGCTGAAGATATAAAGTACATTACCTTCTAATCAACCTCTCTACTCAGTTCCTTGCATAGACTCCAGTTGAAATTAGGTCCACATGCTTCAATGGAAGAACCAACTTCTTAATTTGTATTTGATGTTAGTGGTTATGGCAATGGAGGTTGTAAAATTCATTTACTTTAAATGTTATCATAGATTGTAAGTAATAGGCAGAAAATCCTCACTTACAAAAGCATGTACACATATGGTAAAGAATTTGTACCAAGGGTGTTTTTTTTTTAAATGAAGAGAGAGAGAAACCTCAAACTTCACATACCCAAATTTCTCTAAGACACACATGGAATCTTTTACATTACATTTGTATCAAATTAACTTGGGTGGTCTGAGCGTCATCAAGCATGTAGAAAGCGTTCTCTTTAAAAGCTAATTTAAGAAAGTTGTTAGGGCATTGACAATAGAAGCAACCTGTTCCCTTGTTGCCAATGTGTTTTCTTTTAGGGAAACTTGCTCTTTCCTGCCCATGCTGAAAATATCTGCAGCTCTCCAAAAGCTCGGCTTTAACATCTTCCTGGGTGGCTTCAGTGGCTGCCATTTTGACCATGTGCAGTGTGACGACTTCTCTATGCCTTTTCAAATTATCTAACGATTAAAATATTGTTGCCCAGTCTCATATGTGCGCAGTTAGGTCATGGAGTGCTCAAAATTCACCAACTTTTTTGTAGTCAAATAGTATTTTGGCAATTCAGTTGTTCATTAGAAAATGAATAATAACTCCGGAAAATTTTGTTTATCACATTGCTCCCTAAACTACCAAAAGGGATGATACTGTATAAGCCGTAACAGCAGAGGTAAATGGGGAGCACCGGCCTGTGAGAGGAAGTGCAGGGAAAACAGGGCCGAGGGGAACACTCTTGATGAAATGCATGTTTGCCTAGGCTGCTCGGAACCCAGCAGGGGAGCCACCTATATTGCATCCAGAAAGCGTAATGATGCTGATCTCAGCTATAATTGACACAAGGGCTTATTAAAATAAAGCAAAACTTACAGTGTAAGCTTGCATCTTCTCCAGACAAACTTCAAAGGTCTTGGGAATTGGGTTGGTCCAGTCAATTAAAGGATGGATAATTGCTTTCATCTAGTTTATTTCTAAATTGTCCACCCAGGTAAAATGTTGTGCTTTGTGTAATTTTATTATTCAATGAATACATGCTGAATACTTACCATAGCAAGTATTTAGTTGTGGTGCTGAGTGGTGTAAATCTCATCAGTTTGAGTTTCTCAGCCCTTGTTGACTATTAGTAATGACCTATATATAATCAGATCTAAGCTTTTCAATAAGAAAAAAATTAATATCCAACATTCATTTATAATTGGTGCTAGGCATTGCTAAATTCTTTTCTTGTACTAAACTCATTTAATTCTATGAGATATAATAGCCCTATTCTCATCCCCATTTTACAGATGAAAAAACCAAGGCAAAGAGGTTAGCTGACTTCCCCTCCATAACTTTGTAGGTAGGTGTAGGACTGGGGTAATACCTACACACTTGATTTTGTGCCCATGTTCAAAGGTGAAGCTCCTCCATTAGTTGGGTTTCAAGGTTGGTGAACAGAACCTCTGCGGTGTTCTAATTCATTGCCCACTTCTGAGTGGTTATGCTAATGTTGCTTCTCTGTAGCGCTCCTTAAGAAATTTGTTGAGATAGGGACTGGCTTTACACATGCCCTTTCTTTTAGGGTGAGCATATCAGAGATGGACTCTGTTTCCCCTTCTGAGGTTGTCTGCTGGGGCAAGCATGAAAATATACATGTGTGATGAGTGGTCCCTCATGGCTGAAGCAGATAACTGACAGCCTGCACTGGAGAAACGACAGCTCAAATGGCAAATTTCCAAAGCTGGGAACTTATGAATACTTTCCACAGGGTTTTCTTAAGGGCATGCTGTAGGGTACAGAGCATTCACTTTGTGGGTCCAAGAGTGCTATTCCTTTTCCTTATTTGTTTAACCCTCTAGATCCAATTGTTTTTGTGTGCAAAATAAAACCCCCTTTGCCTATTTCAACAGAGTGTTATTATGACAGTAGTCGGAAAACTCCAACGTGCTATACAAATATAAGACATTAGTATTCATTGTTGCTGTTCCTGCTTATCACAAGTGCTGTCAACTTCACATATGCACTGCTAATAGCTTGCTTTCACGTTGTGTTGACATTTAGGTGATTCTTAATGGACTTTGGTGTGTTTCATTTGGGGGCTCTGTACTGCTGTGCCTCTGCAGCTCTGGGAGTAACGAGGGACAAGAACGGATCCAGAGAAGTGCTCGCTGAGTTCAGTCAGAGTGTGAGTAGATGCTTAAGTTAGAGATCAAGGCAAAGGCTGTGGTCAAGGCAGGGTTTGGGTCAATTTATTCATTTTATTTTTATTTTTTTTTGCGGTACTGGGGATCAAACTCAGGACCCTGTGCTTGCTAGGCAGGCGCTTATTCCACTGAGCTATATCCCCAGCCCTGGGTCAATTTAATAGGTGTCCACACCAGCTTCTTGGTGATGGCTGGATTAGCCCCAGTCCTGGGGTTTGAATTCCAGGGAGGCAGTATGCTCCCATGGAATGTTATCCTCTAGCAATGTTTGCTGTGGGAAATGAGTCACTTGTACAACCAAAATGAAGACATCTGAGAGGCAGTAGTTTGCAACTGGAGCAAACTATTGGGAGATGGGGAGGGAGAAGAGGAAGAGGAGGAGGATGAAGAAGAAAAGGAAGGAGAAGGAGGAGGACAAAATTTTCAAAAATGTTTCTCATGTAGCTGATGTACAAAGTTTGCTGAAAGTCTTCCTTGTTTATGAAATGAATTCATGTTTTGTATGTTTTTTATATTCATTTAGTTGTGTCTCCTTTAGATACACCAATTTTGCTTCCTTTTCATAAATCTGAGGCTGAGACTACATGATGCTGTTGATCAGTCATATCGGACAAGAGGCTTTGTAGCTTCAGTAATATAATCAGCCATATAAGTCAATAACTGGCTTGGCCTCCCTCGTTCTTTTGTGATGTAAACTAAGTACATGGAGCCTAAGAAGCAGTGGCAATCCCTCTACACTACTGGACCCAAGCACAGCTCCATGTACAAAGAAGAGCTTAGCATCTGATTTTAATGATGAAAATACTTTTGTGATGATTAAATACTTCAGGAGAAAGATTGGCATTATTTTGTATGTGTGCATGACCTGTCTTTTATATATATATTTTAATGGCGAATATCTCAGGGTTCTTACCTATTGGGAGACCAATCTGTTTTGGTGTCCAAAACATATTTTTCTGTTTATTTCTTTCCATTTGCTTACCTGAAACATTGAGTAAAATTAGTGGAGTTTAGGAATGATAATAGAACTTTATGATGACAAATTATGTGATTTGGCTTTTGTCTCTTTCACTTAGAGGTAGCATGTTTGTGAAGGGGCCTTAAATTGACATAGAGAGTTTATTCACTCAGTCCTTCAGGAAAGTGCATGAAAGGCTGATCAATACTGCTGAGTTACAGCTGGACCAGAACAAGAACCTCCGATATGCTATTGCACAGCACGGTGACTACACGTAACAGTCATGCACTGTTTGTTTCAAAATGCTAGAAGAAAAGATTTTACAAGTTTTTACTATAAAAACAATAAATGTTTGAGGAAATTAATATTTAACCTGATTTAAATATTGCACAGTGTACACAGGTGCCAAAAAGATCACATTATGCCATGAATATGTACACTTTTAGTTTTATGTGTCAGTTAAAAGGAAATTTAATTTTAAAAGGAGAGTGCTGATTCCATGGCATGCCAGTGCTAAAGTCTTCCACAGGGAAGGAAAAGATTTCTAATAAGCCTCAGTCCCCTCTCTCCAAGTTTGAATCAATAGAATGATGGCATCGAGGTTCAGAGATTTAAAAGCTAAACAATAAAAGTTAGGGTAAATGTTTGTGCAACACTAACCATTTTTAGTATATCTATAATAAGGAGAGAATATATTTCATAAGCAGTAGCATAATGATTGATTTGTCTTATAATGGTCATTACCTTTTTGTCATTTTTATAATTTTTTCAAGACTTGAGAGACATTCTTAATAAAATAAAATTTCTTCACATGTTGAAAACTTTTGGAATTCCCATCTTTTGAACACTTTCATTCAGATGAATTATTAAAATGTTCAATGAAAGAAAGGGATAGAGAAATTATAGGCTAGAGAATTACAGAGTTAGAGAAAGGAGAGAGATGCCATTCAGGAGTTCAATAGTCTAAACTCCAGTCAATTAAATTAATATTAAAGTGGAATGAAGTGAAAACCAGATTGCTCACACTACTTTTATGTGGTCAAATTCCTCCAAGAATTCCTGTTCCCATGAATATTTAGCTTTCCTAGACTGGGGAATGAATCTGATTTTTACCTTGAAGAAACACATACCATATATATCTTGAAAAATACAAATGCAAATTCAATGAACTCCCCAATATTGAACCCATCTGTATTGAATCTCTGTGTATAGCAATCAAATTGAAAATCCAGGTCTATTACATGCACATGTAATATTTCTAGAGTATATCAAATTCCATCCTATATCAAATTTTTTTCCTCCGGTTCCTAGAAATTTAATATAAGCAAGTTTCACTCTATTTGAAAAGGACATGATGAAATATAATGTGTTTTTCAATGAATAGAATTCTTGGCAATTCAATTTATGTTCAGAACTTCTTAAAGGCAACTTACTTCCTAGAGGCCTGTTGCCAGAGTTCAGTTCCGGGAACCTTACTCAGGTAATATTCCTTTTAGTTTAAAAGACTGTGAAGAGAAATGAGAAAAAATTTTGGTCATGACTTTTAAAAATAAACATGCCACATCCCAGTCAGGTTGAGAGGGATATGTGTTTAGGGCACTAATCAAGTCTCTGGTTTGGGTCTCTAATGAATGCATGGCCAACCTCTGGACGGGTAGCCTCTGCGGGGGGATTTAGGCCTTGTTATTCTCCATAAAGCTGGCAGGGGGTAGCAATCACACTATTTAGGAAGCATTGGCTGAATTAGTAAATTCAGCTGTGACAGAGTTGAGCTCTGTAGTCAGAGGCACTTAGTAAAGCTTAAAAGTCATCACCTCTTATGATTTTCATGGGCCCACCTTTTTCTTCCTTTTTCTTCTGTAGGGTGACATTTCCTTCAGCAATCCAAAACTGTTATTTCTTATGGGTTTGCATTTTCAGCCAATGATTCTTTTTAATTTTTTTTAGATAACTAATCTCTGATTCTAGCTGATTCTCATTGACATACACATCTATGTATCACATAACCCTGATTATGGTTATTGTTAAATAAAATAGACAGAGCCTGTGCTCAGCATCTCCTGCGGGTAAAGCAGGCCCATTAAAAACGAGATGCGCTCATTAAAGAAATTCCGTTTAAAATCTTGGAAAGCCTATGTTAAGAATACTTTCTCGTATTGCTCTGTCAATCTTCCCTGCACCTGTTAGCATGTTTAGAAAATGGCTTTTTATAATTCAACCATCTTATTGCAAGTGGAAAAGGACTCACAAAAGTAATTCTGATTATTCAAATTGTTTTGTAAAACATGAAATTAAGAACATATCCTATAATAAGCACTAATAAACTTAGCAACTTGATATAAATAAGATATAGGTTATTAAAGTATTCTAATATGATGGGAAAGAGTTATAGGCTCACATAATTATCCTTGCTGAATGTAAACAGTTTCTGAGATAGTTCTGACTATTTTTAGTGCTTGGTATCTTGATGTTTTCTTGGTTATACCCACGGAATTGGTGCGGCTTCCGTCATCATAGTGCTTGTTTTTTAACTCTCCAATGCATAATAAACCTATGAACTCCATTAACTGTAATCGATATGCATGCAAGAATGTAAAGGCCTTTACTTGGCCTTCTCACTGACTCAAACAAGAAGCCAAAATGAGTGTGACGCCCAGTCCCATGCAAGTAATCAGGTCCGTCATTTTTCATTTGAAAAGAAGTCCTCTTCAATAATAGAAATGCTGAGAGAGGTTATTACAATAACAAATGAGTTGACAGGGTGATTTATGCTTGAAACAAATGTACCTTCTGATGGAATCTGCTTTAATTCCTTATAAATCCCGGGCTTAGTGGACAGGGCCTGATTCTGGGAATTCAGCAGTTGAATGCACTCAGTACTTTGAATTCACTTGGTTCATTTCTTGTGGACCAAACAGCTGTTTTCCATAGTCCACCCGGCAGGTATCTATTTGGGGATTAGTAATGCTTCACGTGGTCGTACATCATAAGAAGTGGATGTGTAATTACATTAAATATGCTTCATCTCCTTGGACTCACTTATCCCACATCACCAATATTTGAGCCATTCCATAACAGTTCTCCATAAACTGCTTTACTTCTTAAACAACTACAACTTATATTAATGTAGTGGTTTTGACTGGTTTCAAAATGCTCCTGAAAGCTTCCTCTTTAATTTTGTTGTTGTGTGTGCCTTAGTTCATTTATCCGAACTTGCATTTTTGAGTGAAACAGCCCTTAGTGTACCTAGACACAGAACTAAGCTTGTACATCTCTAGGATCTGAATTAAATTCTGAAAAGAACTTACCTGCAAATGGTCCCCCCCACCCCACCAGGATCATGGGCTTTTATGACACTGTGGGGCTTAAGGCAAGATGGACTACTGCTGGTCACCAAGATAGGCTTCTGAAAATGCCCTGCAGGCCACAAAAGAACTGGTTCTTGTTCTTGTCAAGTCATCTTTGCCAGGCCTCACCTTCCTCCATTATGAGGTGTCAAAGTCAAGTGAACTCTTCTCAGTTTTGCTTAAAAACAGCTCAGGTCCTTCTTGCACATAATCTCCCTCAATTTCCTTGGAGATTCTACAATTTTTGCACCCTGCTAACAAGCTCTTCTGTTTGCTTGAGTTAATTGTAACATCATTTACTCTAGCCTGGAACAGCCAAATTACAATTCTATGATATTAAACTTTCAAGTAGCCTCCCACTGCTTCTGGGTATTTCTTTCCCTGTCCATTCCTACCAAGGAGCAAGAATGGTGGCCATCTCTTATTCTTCTGGCATCCCAAACATCTATCGTTGTTCCTTACGCAGAATACATCTTATGTTAACTTACATTCAATTTAACACAATGACAAATCTAAAATAATGGCCATGGTTATGACAATTGTTGCATTATAAAATGGTGTTGGTATGGGCCAGGGATATAGCTCAGTGGCATAAACGCTTGCCTGGCAAGCTGGAGGTCATGAGTTCAATTCCTGGTATCAGAAAAAAAATGATATTGGTTAATTTGCAAATTTACTGAGTGTGTGCTGTGTGCCAAGTGTTGTTCTAGGTGTTGGTGGCACAGTGGCAAGCAGACAAAATTATTGCTCTCATTCTAGTGGGAAAAGATAGGGGACTTAGACAGATAAGTAGTGTAGTTACAAAGAGAGTAATAATAATGTCTGATGAAAATGAGATAGGGAAGTTGTGAGACAGTGTGCCTGGTTTAGGAATGCTGGGGAATCTCAATATTTGAGACAACGCCACTTAGGCTAAGCCCTGAGTCGTGAGATGAAGTTGTTATGTGGTGAAAGCATGCTGAGTTTGTGGGATTCACTGGGGAGGCCACCGAGACTGGAGCAACGTGAACTATGGAGAAAGTGTGGAAGAAAAGCAGGGAGCAGCAGCAGAATGTATGCAGTGAGCTGCAAACTGCCACTAAGTGCGGGGAGTTGGACAGACAGGACAGGAGGAAATGATGTCTCTTTCAGACCTTTGGAAGTGGGGCGTGCGTTGGAGGCCTCTCTTCCCTTCTCCCCTTCCTTTTACCTTTTCTCCCCTCTTCCTTCCTTCCCCTCAGGTTGTTGCCTCAGAAGTCTGGTAATACTTGCTATTTATTATATGAGTATGTGTGTGTGTGAGTTATCAATGTTTCAGTAGCCAAGGAGCTGTTATGCGGAAGAGCTATCAGGCCTGTTCTGTACAGCACCAGAGAACAAATATAGAACACGAGGAATTAAAAAGATGAGAACGAAAGCTAGTTTCTCATAGCTGGAGCTCACTAACGTGGACTAGATCTCCCTGTGAGGACGTGGGTTTCCCACCTCCAGAGGTGTTCTTTCCGTGGTGGGGTGACAACCTGCCAAGGGTCCTGCAAGGCCCCGTGGTGGGAAGATAGATTCTAATGGACTCATGTGCCTGGCTATGCCCTGTATATCTGCATGCATCACTTCTCATTGTAAATAATTTGCATCACAAGCTTGATTTGTATGTATACAAATGCTTTGTTTCTTGTGAAGCTTGAAAAATCAACAATATTATCTTCTGCACACGTTATATTATGGTATTGGATTGTTTAAAGAATCCCGTTAGGTGGATATTATTTTGGTATACATCAAGAAATAAAGATAGGTGAGTTTATTTGGCCATCAACTTAAAGAAAAATTAGTGTAAGGGTCAAGGCTCCATTGGATAATTTGTCTAATAATTCCCATCTCAATTCCTTCAAGTTGAGTGCTTAGAGTTTACAGACTGTCAAACATTATTCGAAGTTAACTTTCTTCATAAAACATAAAAAATATTGATTTTTCTGATAGTTTTCTGAGATGTAATAATTCATTTCTTAAAAAATGACCAAGCTGGGTGTGGGGGCTTACACATGTAATCCCAGCACTCAGGAGGCTCAGGCAGGAGGACTGTGGTGAGTTCGAAACCAGCGTGGGCTACAAATTGAACTTAAGGCCAACCTGAGCTGCACAGCAAGACCCTATCTCAAAAAAACAAAACAAAACAAAAAAAAACCACCCAAAAAATGACCAACTATTCAATTTATCTCATCAAGTTCCCTGTACTAATGAGCAATCAATTACTGTTGCAGTTTGCTAGTAGTGTAGCCTTTATATAAAATGACAGCAAAGTACCAAGTGTTACTAAATTTGAGTTTGATGGGGAGCAGGGTAAGTGGCTGGGGATACCCTGGAAGACACTACACGCAAACTTTCAAAAAGCATTTAATGTAATTAACTGAACAGGAAGACTGCAGCTCCTGCAGTCACATAAATCTGAACGGATTTGTTGAAAGACCAGATCTCCTAAGGTTTTCTCCTTGTCAAAGGCATTTCCCAGCTATGCTCAAATAATTGTGTGAAAGGAAAAGATTTTTCCCATTACTATTTCTGGCTACATGGAGGAAATATTTCATTTAGAATTTTGTTTTAATATTCAAAGCAAACTGCCCAATGCTTCTTTCTGTATTGGAGAAGAAATATTGCAAAGCTCACTTTCTTAGAGGTGGAAAGTAATTCCATTCTTGAGAGGAAAAATGAATACATTGTTAGGCTGAGTTTTCTAAAAAATTATGTAATAAGCAAAGTAGCTCAATCTTCAGCAGCAGTTGCCAGAAACTGAAATAAGGTCCAAGGTGGCTGAAGAGGGGAAGAGGAAATGAAGGAGAAAGCCACACAGTGGCTACAACACAACTCTGGCAGATTAGATGTGGTAGTAGCCGGGTCCTTTTATTCACTGATCAGCATGACGCTAAATATCTTCCCAGCATAGTGACTTACAGCAGAACTTGAACTTTTTTCTCCCATCAGTGAAAAGAGGTAGGAATAAGGAAACTTTACTTGCAGTTGTAACAAGAGTGAAATGTAAGCCAGGGAGTTAAAAAAAGATAGCAACTTTGATCATTGGGATGTTTCCTGAAAAGGATCCATAGCATTAAAATAGCTACAGATTCATTCAGACAATTCACTCCTTCTTTTGTGCTATGTCTGGAATGAGTTTGGAAGGGATTTCAGTAACTTGCTGTATGAGTTTAGGGATGCGGTGACAAAGCCCCAAGCACAGCGGCTTTAGGACAACCGGTTTTTCTTTTCTTTCTTTCTTTTTTTTTTTTTTGGTCTCACAGTTCTGGAGGCCAGGTGTTCAACCTCAAGGCATGGGCAGGATTTGCGAGGGAGCCCTAGGGCACTCTCTGACTTCTGGTAATCTCCAAGCATTGTTGGCTTTCGGAGGAGTCACCCCAGTCACCTGAACATCTCGTATAGCCTCCCATTGCGTTCTCTCTGTGAATGCCTGTCTCTGTTCCTACAATTCTTTCTTACAAGGACACATATCCTATTGGGTTAGGGTCCACTCTAATGATCTCATCTTAATCTGATTACCACAATAAAACCCTATTTCCCAATAAGATTACATTTTAAGCACTGAGAAATGGAGCATCAACAGAGCTTCTTAGGGGGACACAGTTCAGTTTATAATAATCATGGTGAACATCCTCTTTTCTTCTTTTGAGAAGAGAATTGCACTGTTCACCATATATGGAGAAGCCGCAATTCTTTCGACCTCTCACTACAGTATCCCATAGACATAAGAACTACTTTTTGATGGACTGATTGTGATCATGGGATATAGTCACTCTTCAAATCTCTGTATTATCTCTAATTCTTTTTGGCACCGCTCAGGTGTGAAGGCTTGGCTTGCTAGCTAAAGTGATGGGAAACCTTCCCCACTGCCCATGTCACCTCTGCTCCACTTACTAAACTGAGCAGCAGAGGCCTTGGGTGAGAGGCCATGGACAGATACCCTGTGACACTACACCTGAGACCTGTAAGCAAATTTAAATGGGATTCAGAATCCTTGACTTCAAGGTTCCGGAAGAAGCGAGAGGAAGTCAGTGGTGACTCTTTCTGCTTATTTTGCTTGGCTCTGCCATTCCCCAACTTTGCCTCTTTTGCTATCTCTGACCTGAACAACATGGTTGCTTGACCCTCTGTCTGCTGAGGTGAGCCTGCTCCTTCTCCTGTTTTCTTTATCCACCTGCAATCCACCCGTCTCCAAGATCCGCTCCTCCTACTTCGGCAGTATACACACTGCTGCGTGTGGTTTGCGGCTCTGCTCGGCGCTTTCCACCTTGCAACGAACCTGTTGTATTATTTAATTCCGAAACACTTTGGGCACATGTATGGTGTCCCTTAACCTGGTTTGGAGCTTCCATTGGCCAAGGACTATTTCTTTCCCTAGTTTTACAGAGCTTAGTACACGTTTAAACTCATAATTGAAGTTGAAAAATATTGTTCATTGTAAATAAGCTGTTTTCGCTTTCTGATTTTGGTTATAAACGCATGCATTTCTAAATTGAAAATGATGGTCTTAAAATGATAAGCCACATTTTCAAAGAATCTCATATTACTTCTGTGTAATGTCCACATGAATTCTTAGAGCATTCTGACAATCCAAGAAAGAGGCATGTCAACCTCCCTGATTTATAATTTGTAAGTTATTTTATTACAGGTTATGATTCTTTTTTAAGATCCTGACATTCTCCAATCA
This sequence comes from Dinomys branickii, assembly GCA_004027595.1. NCBI lineage: Eukaryota > Metazoa > Chordata > Mammalia > Rodentia > Dinomyidae > Dinomys > Dinomys branickii. The sequence continues at coordinate 111,886 of PVLD010003020.1, forward strand.
GTACAGACAGAAAACTAGAATACTTGGTGTCATTGGGTATTTTGTGGAAAGTAGTGAAAAATCTAGTATCGTGTTCAGGTTGCCTTAGGGCCCAAACAGAGCAAGTGGACAAGTGAGCAGCCACCATCTGGGTGACACAGCTCCTGAGGCTGATGAGGTGGTACGAATGCGGTAATGTACACAGTCCTGGAGGGTCAGAGCAATAGGAGCCACCAGCATTGCAATGGAAGTGGCGTTCATTGACTGTATACATATCTGTATGTGTACATCTGTGCAGTGGAATTAGATGCCATTGAACTAGATATTTTAATTTCCTGAAGTGTGTCCTCCCTGAGGCTCACAGAATTGGTACTGTTGGCTTGATGGTCCACAGGAAATTGAAATAATGGAATTCTTTGGTAGCATACGAGTTGACCCTGTACATACAGGCTGTACCTAAATGGCAGACTGAGGAATAAATTCTAATTTTTTTTATTATAAAGGTCTCTTTTCCTGAGCACAGCACCTTGCTATCTGTCTTTTTAATCTCTGCAAGGAAAACCCCAGCCTGATTCCAAACTCCCTTTCTCTATAATGGGAAATCTCTCTGTGTTTGATGAACCTAAGTGAAAAATGCAGTCTCATATCCATGTATTTATTAAATCTCTGGTTGCATAAAGGCCTCACTCCAAAGTAATGCTCAAAATAAATTGCTTCCATGATTGTATTGTTAGAATGCACATGTATGATTTCTTCTCTCTGCATTCTAAGATGACAATGTATCTTGGGGAGCATTAATGATACAAATTCAAACTACCAGGGCAATCAGCAACAGACAGATCAGAAAATTGTAGTGATTGGGCTAAAGACTCCTTCTGAGTTCTTAGCGCTTGGAAGGCTCAGAAGCCTCCTTCACGAGGTCTTGCTTACCATTTTCTTTCCCTTTCCAGAGAATCTAATTCAGAAAAAATGATTTTTGCTCAGGGCATGATAGTTCTCTGTGCTTGGAGTTCACCTGAATGCTTCTTCACAAGGTCAAATCTGCATCAAAACAAAACTTCCTATGACTCTCACAGCTACACCAATCCCCCATTCTCCCTGCAGTATGCATGGGAGTGTGACTTCTATGGCTGGTCATTTTCAATTCTGTTGAGTACTTGCTGCGGTGAGCAGACTTCCATCTAGTGAACAGATTGGGAAACCAGCAGTGTATACATGTGCGTTGTGAGGTTCTTGCTGCTCTTGGATTATCAGCATCCAAGTGGTCAGAAACATTCCCATGTGGTTTATCAGGTACCATGTGTCTTGCTTAGTTCTCTGATTTACTTCTTGCACTGCTCCTTTGAAGCAGGGATATTTATTATCCTCTTTCACAGATGGATAAACCAGGGCTTAGCCAGTCTGAGGAATTTGCTGGTATTTGCTGGGTTGATGAGAAGAAATGCTGCGATTTGGATCCAAGCAGACAGATGCCAAAGGATGGAGGCTGGATCATCTAGTCACACACATCTTTGAGACAGTAGAGGGCAGTGGTGGCGAACCTATGGCATGCGTGCCACAGCAGGCTGTTTGTATCACTGAAAGCTCTAAAAGGTTTGCCATCAAGGTAGAGTGTGGTCAGCAGTTCTGCTGCTTACAACCAAAGGCCGGCTTTGCTGTTCTGTCCTCTGAGGATTGTCATGGGTTTCCATATGTCTCTGAGCTGTTGCTACCTTCCTGTGAAGTGAAGCAATAGGAACTTACTACACAAAGGTGTAGAGAGAATTAAATGAGATAATGCATATAATATATTCCTTAAATGTTAGCTATGGTGACTGGCCTGTGTTTTGCCATTTCATAGGATCTTTTCTAACTGTGGTTTAAAGTCTAGTCTGAATGATTCTTTCTACCAAAAAGAGGGTGTCAGTTGATTGACCCCACCTATCTCACCTCTCAATAGAGGGTAGTGGTGAGTAGAGGTCTGAGTCCTTGTCTGAGAGCAAGGAAACCTGGCTTCTGCGACCTATTCACTAAATGGGTCAGAGTGAGCAGGATTTGGTTGTAGTTGGTGCTCAGAGCTCTCACTTGCAAAACAGGAGAATTAAACTAGGTGTTTTCTAAAGTTCTTTCTACTGGCCCATAGGAAGTCAGTCCCCTGCCTTTTCATAAATGCCTTTGTCACTATTTGCTTTTAACAAGAGCTGTATGTTGGGAAGAGGAGTGGCTGAGGTGTGACTCTGTAAGAAAAGTAATCAGCAGGTAGGTGTATGTAGGAAGTGGTGGTGGGATTACGCTAAGGCAAATAAGTAGAAAAAGGGAGAGAACAGAAAATCAGAAGAGCTGGTCCTGGTGGCGCATGCCTGTAATTCCAGCACTTGGGGGAGGGGTGGTTGAGGCTGAGGTAGGAGGATCATTCTGAGTTTGAGGCCAGCCTGAGCTCCGTAGTGAGCTCAAGGCCAGCCTGAACTGCACAGTGAGGCCCTGTCCCAAAAAGACAAACAAAAACAAAAACAAAAACAAAAACCAGGAGATATAAGAAATAATTTTAAAACAAAGAAGGTAAGAATTGGGAAAATGACGCCATTTGTTTGATCAGTAGGATATGGTATCTTATTTGAATTTGGTGCGTGATAACTCATCTTTGCCTCATTAAAACTAAGATGATACAATGCTGGATTTGTTTTCATAAAAGAATGCAAGTACAAGATAAGCAGTGAGATTTGTTTCCCAGTTGACCAGTGTTCATAAAAAATCAACGCAATATTTTAACAGTAGTATCATTGCAAGAAAATGGATTGATAGGATGAGAGGTAGAGGGGTTAAAATCTAAATTGGTGAAAATAAGCTGGGCGGACCAGCACCTACCTATAGTCTTAACTCGGAAGGCTGAGACAGGAGGAGCCCGAATCTGAGGCCAGCAGGGCAACTTGGTGAGATTCTGTCTCAAAAACAAAACAACAAAACAAAACAACCCTCAGAACAGACTAACTGATGTAAAAAGTTATTATATAACAATGATGGTATTTCAACAATTGACATTGGAACTAATTAGTAAATTACTAACATTTTGGCTTACTAAAATCAAATCACTTAAAGGTTCGATGTCTATTCACATATTACCTAAATTAAAGTCTGATTAAATTAAAGATTTTCAGTGTAAAAAATGAAACCATAAAATTACTAGCACCGTATTCTAAGATAATATTTTTTGTTATGTCAGAGTGGAAAAAATACTTTCTGCAAGTGATACCAAAGACAGAAAGCGCAAAAAGAAAAGATGGTGAGTTTAACTATAGGAAGTAAAAACAAAATGAATCTAAAATGTAAGAAACAAAATCTTCTGGGGCTAACATACCATTTACAAACAACAAAGGACAGGGAGAAGCATATTTGAAGCATATACATCAAAGGCATCTTTATCTTTCAATTATATTGAAGTCTACCAAGTCAATAAGGAAAACCAAATACTCCAATAAGAAAAATGGGAGAAAGGAGGTTAAGTAGGAATTTGATGCAAAAATAGTCACTTGATGTACTCCAAATTTATGAAGAAATATGAAATACAATGTTGAGACAGCATTTAAAAATGATCAATTTGTTCAAAATAGGAAAGATCAGTCCTATTATAAGTGAGGGGGTGGGAAAGTGATTCCCTATTTTGTATGTAGATCATAAATTGTGCAGCCATTGTGAATGATAAGTAGGTAGAGGCACTCTATCATATAGTTATTTAAATTATATATATTTTCTCTGATGAAGACAATCAATAAAAGCAAAAAAACTGTATATAACTTTTTAAATTTTAAAGGTAAAAGGATGAAAACATAATAACAAACACAAAACTTTACAAAATAACACAAAAACAATAAAAGCAATACTGAATTTCAGACAAGGTGATAGGAAATTAACAATGTTTGTTGTATTGCACATTGATGTCTTCAAATTGGTTACTCAGGTAATATACTACTTTTAATGACAAGAAAATTACTCAAATGACTACCAGTAAGGTATTAATTTAAAATATTATATCCTTACAGTGAAATAACATGCAGCAATTTCAAAGCTTATGAACATCTATCTTAATTTATTATAAGAAAAGATGTCCACAAAGTAAGAAGACATACTATGAGGCAGTTTGTACAGATACTAAGACAATAATAATAATAATAACGATTAATATTAATGTTATTATTATCTGTGGTTCTGGGGATCAGACCAGACCCTCGCACATTCCAGGCACGTACTTCACCACTGAGCTGCGCTCCTAACCTGTGTAAGTAGTTTAATTAGGAGGTGTTGCCAGGAACGCATCTAGGAGAGTGAAGTGAGATAGGAAATTGATAGATGTCTACACAAGTTAATGATTCAGCTAAGGTGGGGGCAGGGCTGGAGCTCTTAGCAGTGAAGAGGAAGCTGGCGTACTGATTCTCCCAGTCCCCGTTCATCTTTGCTGAGAGCTGGCCCCAGGGCTTAGCTCTTCCAGCCAGCTTTATGTATGGGTTGAGGAACAGGCCCACAGGTGAAGTGGCAGGGGCAACAACAGGATCATGTGCTGTGCTAGTGAGTGGTGAAGGGATATGAACAGGACACTGGTTATGTTAGGTGCAGGGACTGAGAGAGACCAGAGGGAAGACTCAGATTTCATTCAGTTTGCTTTCCATTTGATTTATGTCTGACCTAGCAAACAAATAGAATAAAAACATATGCAGGATAGGATTCAGGTATTCAAGATGCTTCCTGCCTACTTTACTGAGGACATGCACTTGGCACTGAAGGATCTCTGAGACCCCGACCACATGATAGCCACCCAGAGGTCCACTCTTCCCAACTTTCAGGCCTTCAGAGGGGTGGGTGATGTCCTCTCAGGGTTCATCACAGGAGCCTGTGTTCTAATTCTTGGACATGTAGTATTTTTTTTTTATGTTCTAAGTTTTATTGGATCATTGGCGTACAGTTGGTTAGGAGCAACTGCAGGATTAGTGTTGACTGATTTATTATCCCTCATGCCCCTAAAAGTGATTTAAGGTGGCTAAGGAAAACACAAATAATAGGGCTTATCAAAATACAACTATCCATAAACAAGAATATCAGAGCGAAGGGAGAATCTGCAGATAAGTCAAAGGTGAGGATTAGTATGCGAAATTCCTGACATTTTTCTAGTGTGATATGTATATTTGTGAGAGTTGAGTCAGATTGTGGGCTCTGAGCACCCTAACAGTAAAAATGAAGAAGGGAGATCATCAGAAGGAGGAAGACAATCACTTTAAAAGAATAATATTTTCCTAAGGTTAAAACAAAATGAAACAAAACCTTCAGAGATATAAAACAAAACAAAACAAAAACCTATGATCAGGAGGACAGCATTTCTGAGATGTCTGGAAGGAGAGCAATGATACAGTCAGAACATCTTTAACAGCAACCTCCAGACGTGTAATAATTGCAGTGTGAGTTTTATCCTGGTGTTCCATTGTTCTGTTGTTGCTTTGATGATTCTGTCTGTACCTTCAAAGCAAGCTTTAGCATAATTTTAAAGCAAAATTTCATGGAAATTATTATAAGATAAAGATCAATGCAACCCAAGTATACAATTTTCTAAAGGTTTGATTTGAACTGGAGGATATATATGCTTTTCAGGAAATCTACTTTGAATATCATTTTGGACAACCAAGTTTTTGATATAGCTCTTAAGCAGCAAAGAGTTCAAGATCTAGAAAAATCAGGCAATGAAAATTTTAAGTTAAAGTTAAAATTAAAATTAAAATTAAAATTTTTTTATGTGAGTGGAGCCAGTTAAGGATGGATTCATGTTTTCTGGAAATTGGTCAACCAAGCAAAATAATAGAACTGATTTTCTTTTAAGAAAATTTAGAAATCTAAGACTTAACTTATCGGATGACTTGTACTATCTTTCCATAGATTTCCATATTGTCTGTTCAACTACTAATATTTAAAGAATATCTATATTTGTAGCATAGATTTAGCTATATATAGTGGTTCTAACTACAGGGTTATTATTATTTTGGTAGCGGCTGTTCTGAAACGTTATTCAAGACAAAAGTGCTTTGTAACACAAATGTTTATGGCATGAGCATTTTGATATCTTTTTAAAACCTGTGCAATGAATTGGCTTCATAGCCTGGCATTTTCAGGGAATGTGTGAGCAAGTAGCCTCATTATTGATAAATATTTTAAAACACGTGGTATTTACCCAGAAGGTCCCAGTGGCTCAGTGTGCCTCCTGCAGAAATGGCATGTAATAAAAAACTCCAGAATGAAATTTCAGAGGAAAAAAGGATACTGCACTTAAACAAAAATTCAATAAAAGAAATGTTAGAAAATCCCCAAAGCATTCCAACCAAGTTATGGATTAATTGCTTGGCACATCTCCTTTTTTAATTCCAAGCTGCCTTTTTGTTAGCAGAGTAAACAAAGCATCTAGAATAAGTCAACTTCAGCCAACAACGACAGCCCATTAACACCATGACTGATAATAATGATAATTCTCAGAGGCATTGATGAGGTCTCCACATAAGCAATATTTGACCAGCCAGGACTTTGTTAAGGAAGAAAAAAAAAAAAAGGGCTGTTGTTCTCCTTTCTAAAAGAGATAAAGAGAAAAAGTAAAGTATATAGGCAGGATGAGAAGGACATCTTTTGAGTCTAGACTTCCACAGAGTTGGTCTATGACTTTTGTGAAGGGGTTTATGGGAATAGCTTGCAATCAGTCCTGTAGGGCATAGGAAAAGGCAAAGGAATTCTTAAATCTTCTACCAGTGTATTTAGGACTGGAAAGGGTAGTTAGTATACTTGGTAATGCCTCAGCTGTAGAAAATTGGTAATCAGTACCTTGAGGCTCAAGCCTCAAGGAAAGTGTTTCATTAGAGATCATTTTATTTACATAAGGTAGATCCCACCTCCTCCTTCCTCTCCTGTATTCAGAGTTTCAAGGGAGCAAGGCTTCTGTCTTGAACACTGTTTGCAGAAGGTGTGGAGTGAATATTAAATGACATTTGGTCACAAACAAGGGACACTGGATTGGGTCTGTTTGAAACAAACAACAGCACAGCAACCACACAGCCTTCCTCTCCCCTAAAAGAACCACCAACATAAATACCAGTTTAAATTTGGAGAATACGTAAAATGATCCAGACTCTTTGATCTTCAGAATGGTGATATCATACTCATATTTTACAGTGAAAGCTTTGTCCACATACCTACTATAGAGAAACAAAGTTTTCACCTAGATGTCACGATGGAGATGCTGTTTGCTCCTGCAAAAGGCCTGACACTGGTGTGAATTTGGGTGCTTATTCACTAATTTCTATTGGGTATTGAATTTATACTAACACACCGAATGGTATCCACTCCTCTTATTTTAACCAAGGCAAGAAGAAAAAATCATATCCATCCCTTTTACTTTACCCAAGGCAAAAAAGTGTGGTTTAAAAATAAATAAATTGTTGGATTTTTTAAATCTGAAAGGGATGGTAGAAGTTAGTCCAATTCTTTAATTTGACAAATAAGGAAACAGTTCCAAAAGGAGGTTAACTATAGTAACTATAACACATGATCATGCAGCTGCTCAGATGCACAACCACATCTTTCCTATGGAGCACATTAAGGGGTTAAAAGTGGAAAAGAAGATCTATCTTTTGGGATACACCATTATCTAGGTATGTTAGGATTATGGTCAGTTACTTTCTAAATTGTGTTAACCTAAGGTTGAGGGTTAGGATTAGTCTCTGATTACTACTGGAAAAAATGTTGTTGAACACTTTTGTGATAACATACAGTTCTAGTTTTTTGGACTTAAGAGAATCTTTTTTTTTTTCCCCAGCAGGCATTTGTTGAAAAACTGTTGTGGGTAAGACATTGTGCTAGGTGGCATGAGAATTTGTTATAAGGGAAACATCATGGGCTCATTTTCAGAAATTAGAAAAGAGTTTTTATTTTATTTATTTACTTATCTTTTTTTATTTTTAGGAGGAGTAGTCTTTGGCTCATTTTTGAATGAAGGATTTAAGAGATATTGTTGGGAACAAGTTTTCCATGTAGAGGAAATGGAAGGAGCAAAACCACAACGTCAGGCAAGCCAAGGGAGCATCAGAGGACCAGCAGAATTAGTGATATGGAAATATGAAAACTAGTGGGCATGAGCAATCTGTGGGGCTAGAAAGCAGAGATCTCAGCCATGAAAATGCAACACAAATTTTTCATTGCACTGTATTTTAAATATCTCCAGGAAGCAAACTGAGTTGAACAGATTTTTTTTCTGAAGGATCCCATGGATCTTAATAATCCACTGAGTTTAAATGTTCTCCCACCTGCCTGTAGAATGAGTTAATTGTGTACCAGTGGAGGAGGAGGCTGCAGAATCCAGCAGCAGGATGCAATTTGAGTCGCACAGTTTAGGTCACTGGTGTGGAACTGGAACCCCCACATCCTCAGGCTGTGGGACAGAGAGGAGATGATTATCTTGAGTTACAATGTTTGTGTATTTCCCCACCATCAGTTCATTCATTATTCATTGAACAAAATTTAGTAAGAACTTTCAATGAGCCAAGCAATGTGCTAAGAACTGGAAGGCCATAACTTAAAAAAAACAAAAACCAAAAACCAAAAACCAAAGAACACCCCCAATCCCAATAAGGCATGTTTTTTGCCACTGTGGAATTTAAAAATGTAAGTGTAAAGACAATGTATAGGGCCACAGACATGTGACCCTCAAATGTCTCTATGGCATATCTGAGGGAATGTGCCAGGCCATACGCTAGATTCAATGGCGCATATAGTCCAGGCGGTTCTGGGAGAGATTCTAGGGTAGAGGGGCAAACCTATGGCAGGCATGTTATTGTGCTTTTCTTTATGAATATGGATTGTTTTTTCTAAACTAAAACTTCAGTATTCAGGTTTAATTGCAGTGATGGCACTTTGCCATAAATACTAAGTGGGTTTTGGGTTGAGTCTGGGCACCCGTCTCTAAAAGTTTCACCATCACTGTTCGAGGCTGAGACATAAAGAAGGGGGAAGGATCATGAACAAGGAAGGAGAGATCAATATTTTAGCAGAGTCGTTTAGGTAGAGAAAAGAGCCAAGGCAGGGACTGAGGCAGGGGTGTCTGGGGCATTCAGATAATGGAAAGATTTTCTGTCCTGCCTGGGGTGTCACAGTCAAGGGGAAGTGGCAGTGAGGAGGCCAGAGGGGACAAGATGAAGCTGCAGGAGGAAAAGTGCTAGGTGAGGAAGCTCCTTGTAAGCCAAGTCAAAAAACTGGGTCCAACATCATCTCTCTTTCCTATTATTTTCCTGCTTTGTTCATTTGAATAGTAATTCTAAAGCTAGAAATAGAAATATACATCGATTCCGGCAAAGCTGTGATAAATACTGTACTTATTTCTAGCTGTGCTGTCCCACACACTAGCCTCTAGCCACACATGACTAATAAGTACTTGGTATGTGTTTTGTCCAAACGAAGATGTGCTGTATACAAGTTGAATTTCAAAGCCTGAATATAGCAAAAAAGAGCATAAATAACTCAATGATTTTTATGTTGATTATATGTTGAGGCGATGATATTTTAGATACCCTGGATTGGCATTAACACCTGTTTCATATATTTCCTTTTACCTTTACCGATGTGAATGTAAGAAAATGATAAATGAGTTATGTGCCTTACAATCTGTTTCTGTCGGACAAGACCGGGTTCAAATTACTCTGGCACTCTTTTGAGGATAAGGCAAGCATGCCTGTGTGCTTAGGTACTTAGTTGAAACAACTTCCTGAGCCAAACCAAATTCACTATTAAAACAGACACATCAGTGTCACTGAATCAATGTCAGTAACTTGGAGGCCAGGCTGAGAGTTAGTTTTGCTGGATCAGTGTGAAAGGCATTTACTAAGCAAATGAGCCCTGGCAACTTGTTTGACCACAGGCTTGAGCTTATTTAAGAGTAATAATGTAACAATTGCCCAGCAGCATCCTTATATTTGAACAACTAATGGGAAAATTATGTGTAAATGTAAATATGTATTTATTGTCAGAGGATCTTGGCAAAAATTTGTTACTCATTGTTGCTTGGCTATAATGAATACAACTAGTACTAAATAATTCTTTCCAAATTTCATAATTCAGATTTAAAAAAAAAAAACTCCTCTAGATCTTCGAACGAATCTAAAGAGATTATATCCTGTGGCTTCTTCCATTGGCTTTTCCTTATTGATAAAGTTTAGTACTATTGTCACAAAGATGAATTCAAATAAAGAGGCAAAATGTCTCCCAGTTAAAATCTAATTGGCAACATAAATATCCTGACACCCTGTAGGTTTAAGAAAGGGACACACTGACTCCCCGAATGTGTGAAAGGCGAGGGGATGGGCTATAAACTTGTTATTACTACTTTTCTTCTTTTACTGTGGACAATTTCAATTAGTTATAACTGCAACACAGTTCACAAAGCAGGCAGATGACCATGACAATTGGAACATCCATTCTAGGGTGATGGCAAATGGAAATCCAGCCACCTTCTGTCTGGTCCAAGACTTCATGGGCTGACCCAGCTGAGGAAGCTGAGGACAAGTTCTCAAACTTTGTTCATGATTATTGGGTAAGAGCCATGGAGCTTCAGACCTCAAGGGGTGATTTTAAAGAAGCAATATTCACACTTAAGTGACCAACTGTATGTTCTACTTTGTATGGGAAAGTCTAACAAAAAATTCATGACTGAACTCTCCTAGGACAAGTAGCCTACCTCTTACTGCCTTTGTAGTTCTGTGAAAGACTCCTATCATTACTTACTTTTGACACGAATGGAGACTTCTCTCCAGTTCTATCTTCAGATTAAGCATCTTTAATGGAATCATTATTGTTTTATCTAAGTACAGACAATAAAACCAAAGAATTTCTTAGACCATCATACAGAAGCTGCAGGAAATTGATTACAGAGAGGGCTTGGAGGCTGTTGTATTAACTTTCTTACAAGAATGCATGATTGTTTTAGTATTTCAGTCTAGTAAATTGATTCCTTTGGTGAGTACAACTTTAATGCCTAGAAAAGGGTTTGTGATGGCCTAGCCACTTATAAAGTAAGACATTTAGTAATGTAATAGTTCTAACATTTAAACCTCAGATGAATTTCCATGCACAAGTGGTTAAGAACTCAAAACAAGTAATTATCAATAGCATATGTATGCAAGAAGAGAAGTACTAACTGAAAAAAGTTATATTTATGACATTGGCAAGAGGGATACATTAATTGAGTGCAGAAAGGAGTCCACATAATATTTACATTTCCAAAAGGATATGAAGGAGATTCTAGCAATGTAAACGCACTTGGCTTTATTCTGTGAGGGAAAGCCTAGGGGAGCACGAACCACGAGAGAGCTGCTGGAACTCTGTCGAGAGCCTTCGGATTTCATTTTGGACACTCAGATGACATCGATAGCTAGATAGTCTCATAACACCAAAACTCATAACAAGATAACATTGCTGGTTGCATTAAAGAGCACAGTGGTTTACAAGGTGATGCATGGTTAATAAAAGACTTGATTTAGAGCTTTCTGTGAGGCTTCATAAGCATTATCCTGCTTTTTCTTATATGAGCAATTTTTGTTTGTTTTATCTAGCTAGTAGCCAAAATTGCTTAAAGAAATCTTCATATTGGGCTTTATTTATGAAATTAATGCCCCTTCTCTAACTCTGCTTACCAAAGTTCTGCACACACTTTAGGACTTGGTTCAAAACTCTGTCTGCTAAGAAAACACAGATTGGACTTTCAACTCTGGCTTTGTGGAAGACATCTTTGCATAAAAGTCACAACGCATTAACTCACTCACTACCTGTATTCTCTGTAGGTGTTGGCTTTACGACCCTCACTGGGGTACAGATTTCTAAGAGTTGGGCTCTATGTTTTATTTACTTTTGTCTTCTGCCTCCTAGTTTCCTCTCTTCATCCCAAAGTGCCAAATAAAGGTCATATAAATAGAAGATATTCATTAAGTGTTTGTTGAAAGAATCAGTGAACTGAGTGTAAAGTTTGTATCAGAAAAAATAACACGTTGAAGGTCGGTTCTCAGTTAATTTAAATCTGTGCATCAGTTGTAATGAATCTTGGACAGGACGAATTCCAATCTAAGGGGCTAACATTCTAAAACCGTTCATTTCTCTCTGACACCATGGGCTCCTTCCACTGAGGTGCTAACTAATACCTGAAATGAGGGAAAATGAGTATGGTTCTTAGAATTCTGAGATTGCATTTCATGTAATTAACATTCTATCTGGGTATGGAACGCAAAAATTAAAGATTCATGTTACTTTAGGCAGACAAAATTTAATTTATTAATAAGAAAATGTTATTTTAATGTACGAAATTTATGGAAAGAAAAAACATTCCCTAAATTTTATAACCAGAGACTTATTTTCCAGATATATTTGTCTCCTGTCTTTGCTATGCCAAATAAAGATGAAGAAATATGACAAATACTCAGAGATTTTCACCTAAAATGTTTTTGTTTACTGTATCTAGCTAGTAGCCAAAATTGCTTAAAGAAATCTTCAAATTATCTTGATGAATTTTTCAATTTTACACTAATTACTATAATGAGAAACCTAATGACCTAATTGCTCCTAAAGGAGAGATTGTTTGGCATATTTCCATCACTATCTGGTGGAAAGATGTAGCATATACTATGGTTTTAAGATTATATGGCTACCAGCCCACGTTACAAAGCTTGGAAAATATGGTAGTAGAGAGATATCATCTTGCTATTACAAGGTCCTTCTGGCTATATATTACATTTAACCTCAATCATGAATTAAGCATTATTTCCTTAGTGATTTGCTCAGTCTGTGTCCTGTCTGTTATGCTTTCCTGTGCCACGTTCTCTGAGGAGTTTTCCAACTTGGATTCTTGGTTATTTCTTGCAGTTAACCCTAATTTCATGTGCTTCTCCAAATATGAACCTTGCCTATATCAGGCTAGCTAAAGGGATCAGATTGTTTTCTTTTAGCTGGGCAATAATCCTTTGTCCCCCAGTGGTATAGGGAAGATGTATCATTTTGGGGGCAGGGATTCTCCCAAGTCCCAGAATGAACCTTGTATTCACCATCAGTCTTACATTTGATTTCCAGCAGAGAGCTGAATTACCCAATTTCCTCTCGGGGTGGTCTCCTTGAGATGGTCCTATCTCTTAGACCCCAGCACCCTCCAGGGCTCAATTGTACTTATGTGCAATTTTTTGCAATATTATCTGATCATATTTCTTGTTTTTTCAGCTGACTTTCTGGAACAGTGTCATTCTTAATTTCACCAAAAAATTCTGGTCCACAATTATGGTGAGCAACAGCTTGCTTAGAGAAGATGAATATTTTCCTTGTGCTTCAGTTTGTTAAAGGAGGTGAAATGTCTAGGAGGATAGAGGTCTGTTATCTCAGTTGGCTAATGCGCAATGTTAGAAAGGCCAGCTTTGCAGGGTCTCATCCCAGATGGGCTGATTAGTAAGATTTACTCTACTTCTAGTTTTTAAAAATATTCTTTGCCTCTGTCTTCTGATATGTAGTTTTTTACTTTATGAGGCTGTTATGAAGATAAAATGAATTAATGTTTTTATAATTCACAAAATAGACACATAAATGTAAAATAAATGTCCTTAGTAAATGGTAGCTATCTTTATTCTCCTACTATTACTTCAATATTTCAACTGGTAATTATTTAGCACTTCCATGACTCGGATTGTTCTAGGTTCTGCTCATTCACAATAGATCAATTGTAGTCCAAAGGACATAGGGAAGACTCTCTTAGAAAAGTGATGGCTAAACAGAGATAGGACAGAAGAACAGGACACAGCTAGGTGAAGGGAGGAAGAGGAAGAAAAACATCTTAGAAAGAGGGGATGATAATAAATGCAAAGGCCCTGGGATGGAAGGGCACCTGGGCATCAAAGGAGCCAAAGATGGCCGTGAAGACGCGCGGGGCATAAAGCAGACAGAGGGAACCCCAGTCTAGTGTCGGCAGCCTTCTTCTGTCCCGGACCAAAGGTTTTCCTGGAAGATAACACTCTCAGACCTACACTCTGTACAGCGCCGGTAAACAAGGATGGCTGATCATTGCAGCCTAAAGTATGTACTGAGCTTGGCCAGCCATGGCTGAGATGGAAGACTTGGGATTCAAACTGACATAACCAAGTGATCTTTTCTGTCAGGAAAAGACAGCATAAAGGACAAGAACTGTCAATAATGATCATTAACATGAACTTTGAGAGATTATACAAAGGCCCTGAATGGCTTCACAATTAGTTTGCCAGTTAGGAACCATCCATTTATAAACGCATTCAGGATGAATCAGTGTGCATCCTTCCATCCAGATTTGAGATTAACTATGTGGAAGGTACCAGCTTCCACAGATTATTGCCCAATCTTCCCTTTAAATGCATTCTGTACATTCTTAAGTAGTTCAGGAGAATAGATTTCTGGCTAAATGAAGCTCACACTTGGTTCTAATTGCTTTGAGGCATTGATCTACTAGAGTTTCTCTCTCTTTTTTTTTTTTTTTTGCGGTACTGGGGATCGAACTCAGGACCCTGCGCTTGCTAGGCAAGCGCTTATTCCACTGAGCTATATCCCCAGCCCCCATAGAGTTTCTCATAACCTTACAAAGAAATGTATTTAACTCTTCCCTGATGTGATGATTAATTCTATGTAAACTTTTCTGGGTCATGAGGCACCTGGGTATTTGCTCAAATATTGCTCTGAGTGTACCCATAAGGGCATTTCTGGGTGAGATGAACATTTGAAATGATACCTTGAATAAAGCAGATTATCCTCCCTGAAGTGCACAGACCCCATCAAATCAGTTGAAGGCCTGACTAGAGCAAAAAGGATGGCCCTTATTCATACAGAGGAGACCCCTCCTGCTCCATTCAAGTGGAGACACTGGTTTTTTCCTGTCTTTAGACTTAAAATACAACATTAGTTCTTCCTGGATCTCAAGCCTGCTACTCTTTGGATGGGAGCCACACCATTGGCTCTGCTGGGGTTCCTAGGCCTTTGAACTCACACTGGATCACAGCTTTGGCTCTCCTGAGTCACTAGCCTGCCAAATACAGACCTTGGGACTTGTCAGCTTCCACAATTGTGTGAAACAATTCTTTGAAAGAAATCTCTTTATATATTATATGACATGATACATAATAAGCTATGAGAGAGATATATATATATATATATATATATAATATAATATATGCATTCTTCAATCCTGTTTGTATGGAGAGCCCCAACTAATACACTTGTAGTTAAAAACCATTCTACTTTTATTTCTTGATACATACAAATAATTAATTTAATGATACATGGTTAAATATTTAAACAGACCATTAGGAAAAAGATAGATTTAAAAGAATTAAATCCGCACTCTTTTAATTTGGGTTTCCCTTCACAGATTGTAAAGAGAAAAGGAAAAAGAGCTAAGACTTTTCTCTGACCAGTGTGAAGGTCACTCACTGCAGGTCTGACTTCTCAGCATGGTGGCCTTCTACAGGAATGGTTTAGTCATTTTGTTCATCACTAAAACACAATTGTGGACACTTACAACTCAAAGGAGGAGAGGTTTATTTTGTCTTATGGTTCGGGTCATGGCTGGCCGGCTCCAGGAGCAAAGCTAGTATGGTGGAAAGGTCTGCTGGAGGAAAGGTGCTCACATGATGCAGCCAGGAAGAAGGGAGAGAGACAGGAGTTGCTGGGGAGAGCAACACGTGCTTCCAGGCCGTGCCCGCTGGGACGCACCTCTTCTAACCACACCCGCTTCTTAGCGTCACAGTCAGCTGTATCACTCCCGTGATCAGAATGATATAAGATGATGTCACAACCTCCAAATATGATATAGGGGATATATTATAACTTCCAAACTGTTAGGTGTCTGATACACCGAGTTTGTATTCTCTAAAACTTGAAGAACGAATTCTAGGAACAACAGAGGTTAAGCATAGGAACATATTTATTGAGAGATAGAAAGCTCCTGCCAGAGGCACAGGAGGGATCCTGAATATGGGTAGCCAAGGACTCCACTTTATAGGGAAATTTTATAGAGCAAAACCCACATGGGTACAACATGGGTTGCAGCTATGATCAACCAATAAGATTATAGGTATGACTGCTTAGGGAATATTGATCCAGTGGGGAAGCAAGTCATGGAGCCAGCAGGCATGGGAAAATCAAAGAACTTCTCAGGCAGGTGATGGATCTGGGGTCTTGGCTGCACACTGAGTGACTGATGCGTATCTAGAATTTGTTAGGGCAGGTGTTATCACTTATCTCACACTTTGGGGAGTATCTGGTCCTTTTGTTAATTTGAAGCCTGGTCTCCAACTGATGGTCTCAGGCCACAGCTGTAGTGGGTTTTCACTTTTTGTCTTGACTCCCTCTGCCTATCATATTTCTACCTAATTTTTCTGTCTATGATGAGATCACCCCCTCAAAGCTCTGCCTCTGAGCTCATGAGAGTTTTAGGGGTCGTTTTTGACCTAATCCATCACAAAAAAAGAAAGCTTTTGCTAAAAACGGCAAGAGAAAAACTGACGGAGGTAAGAAGGTGTGGAACATGCAGACTCAGTTTTATCTTTGGATCTACTGTAAGTAGAAGGAGGGGTTTCTAACTGGGTTAAATCTTTTTCTTTTTAGGCTCATTTTTTATATTTTTTTCCTGGTGGGTTGAGTGTCATAGGAGCCATGCACAGGGCTCCTGGCTGGAAGAGGCCCGAGAGATTCCTTGCCATCTGACTCTAGTACAGGCATAAAACTGTGGAGGCCTGAGAGGGGTAGCGGAGGGCTCGCGGCTGCTCCTGGGAGAAGGAAGAGCGCCTCCCTGCAGCTTCTGGCCTCCCCTGTTAGCCTTCCCCTTTCACGCTAAACTTGGGGGACACATATTTCTTCTCCAAACATTTTCCATTAGTAGAAGCAGCCCAGGTAGCTAAAAATGCATATGAACCCCATTTTTCTAAAAATAAAAAAGAATTTAAGATCATTTTCTAGGTAAAAAGAATTTGAGATAATAGAAACAAAGTAAATAGTACCAGAAAAAAAAATAAGAAAAATAAATAACACATTCTTTTTTAAAAACTAAAATACCAGTAAGAGACCTTATCTCTAGTAGTAGCTTTGATGTTTTCTTTAGCACTGTTGAGATGTAATTTATGTTTAGTAAAATTCACCAACTTTAAGTGCACAATTCAGTGAGTTCTGATAAATATACCTGTGAAATTGCCATCTCCATCATAGTGTAATACATTTTCATCACGCCAAAAAGTTCCTTGGGGCCCCTTTGCAGCCAATTTTGCTACCCCATTCTTCAGCCTCTGGAAAACACTGTTCTTTCTGTCAATACAGTTCTGCTTTCTCAAAAGTTTCAAATACATAAAATAATAAATTATGAAGTTTTAAAATGTTTCTTTCGCATCTCCTACATCTCTGAAAAAGTTAACTGTCTTAAAAATATCTATATAGCATCTATGAGTATGTCTATATCTGTATAAAAATGAGATATAGTTGACCTTCTAGACCTTTCCCATATTTTACATGCATATACATGTAGTTATAGAAACAAAATGTGTGTGTATGTGTATATGTGTGTGTGTGTTCGTATTACTAGGAATTGAATCCAGGCCCTTCACACTGAGTTACATTCCCAGTCCTTTTTATCTTGAGACAGGGTCCCACTAAGTTACTGACTGGTCAAGCCAGAGCTTGAATTTCCAATCCTCTGGCCTCTCCTCAGCCTCACAAAGCACTACAGTTATAGGTGTTGCCATCATGCTTGCCTGTGCGATTAAGATAGAGAGTCAGCTGGATGCTTCTGTGTGCATCTGGGTGGGTCACGGAGGATTGGCCAGGGGTTTACTTGTCGCCTCTGGCCCTTTCCTCTCCGGAGCTGTTCCCTCTTCTGCTTGCCGATTGCTGTGAACTAAGTAGCTTTGCTCCACCATTCCCTTTTGCCATGATGCTTCCGCATTGGAGCCTTCCTACCATGGACTAAATCCCCTAAAACTGTCATCTTCAGCTTCTCCTCCTTAAGCTGTGGGTGTCGGGTGCTGTGTCCAGTGATGGAAGAGCTAACTAATGTACCAGCTAGAACACAAGTGAAATCAGGTCTTTCTCTAACGATTACTTCTACTCAGCGAATGTCTTTGAGATTATTTTACCCTGTTACAAGAGATTTTAGTTCTTTCTTTTAGTGCTGTGTGTACAGCACACCATGGTACAAACCACTCATAATTTATTTAGCCATTGTCATGACAAGCAGTGTTGTCATGACCATCCATGCACATGTCTCTTTTTTCTCTATGCTGTTTTGTTAGGCAGACATTTGGAATTTCTGGGTCAAAGTATAAACTCATTTTTAGTGTGAAATGACATTGCCAAACCAAATGGCTTTGTTATAAGCTTTGTAAATATGTCATTAACTTGCTGTCAGCTATGTAAATAAAATTTGTAATAGGTGGTTCTGTGAAATCTGAATTTTTCATTCATTCACTAAATGTTTATGTAACATTGAATTTGGGCCAGGAACAGTGTTGAGGGCTGAGATGTGTGGATCTGTTTCTGGATTTTCCTATACCCACTGCGTGCTTTCAGCAGTCTTTGGAGAGGACCCAGCACAGAGTGTTCCACCAGAGCTTCTCGTCCCCCTGCTTCTTCTTACCACTGTGACCTAAATTATTGTTCTTTCTTATAACTCAGAGTACTTTTCTGTCATTACGTTCTGTCATTGTTTAGGACACATTGCTCATCGTTTTGCCCTTGCGCTAGTAATTATCACTTTGTCTGAGTCCCTGGGACCATGATGACTGAACTCACTGGGTCGTCCTTTATAGAAATGCTGGGAGCCATGGCAGAGGACCCGGGAGCAGTTCTGATAGCACTGTTTTCTTTATTATTGTTGTTGCTGTTATAAAAAATCACATTAAACTGAATCAATGCTTTCAATAAATTTTTAAGTTTAGGGTAGGGCATTGTAGCCTGAAGATCTGTAGAGCTTTCGTCTTGTACGTCTGAAGCTCTATACTTACAGAGTTGCAATTCCCCATTTCCTCTCCTCCCCAACCCCAGCAAACATCATTGTACTTTGTGTTTTTATGAGTCAGGTGGATAGCTATCTCGTGTAAGTGGAATCATGCAGTTTGTCCTTCTGCGACTGGCTTATTTCGCACAGCATGGAGGTCATTTTCTTGGATAGAGGCTGTGGTCAGGGTAGGTCTGCTGACCTCTATATGGTTTTTTAATCTTTTTTTTTTTTTTTTTTTTGAGGTATGGGGAATCAAACTCAGGACCTGGTGTTTGCCAGGCAGGTGCTTATGCTGCTGAGCTATATCCCCAGCCCCTTGCTGATCTCTATAGAGTATGTGTTCCCAGTGCTGTGGAGCCTTAGAGAAGGGATAGCTATGTTAGGTATGACAAATGTTTTCTCCATATCACCTCATTATAGCCTCTTAAAATTCTAGGAAGCAGGCATAGTAATCAAGGTTTGACTGATAAGACAACAGAACTCAGAAAGGCTGCTGCCTTGATCTCAGGTCAGATGGCAAGAAGGTGAGAATATAAGACTTGAATTAGGTCTCACACACTCTGAAGTCTATGTTTTTTAAACAATACCCCTCTTCTGCTTTTCTATAGAGCTCTAAGCTTCTAGTTTCTAGCTTTCAGATCAAGAGATGGCATGGTTTCTAAATTCATCAGTCTGCAGATAGGATTTTGAAAGTGTGCATGGCAGCTTCCAAACCTATTATTTCTCTGGTCTTCCACAGAGTCAGTGTACCACTTCCAGTGATCTATCCTAGAGACTTGGAAGTCCAGGTTGAGTCCCTTCTCCCTTCCTTACATCCAGCCCATATCAAAACTGAGCAAGGACCATTACCTACTTTTGATAGATCTTGCTCATGCCATTTATTGGTTTCACCTCTGTCCTGCAGTTAAACTTCAGCTTTATAAGTGAGACCATACTTGTGGCATTGTTAGTGCTTCTCTGACATGGGGGAGTTGGGGTAGAAGGCTAGTTCTGTGCAAGACCATTCTCACCCCTTCCTCAAGCTCTCTACCTTAAGCCTTTACCTGACATTTCCTTACCCCTCAGCCTCCCTAGCTTTGAGGACAATTGTCTGGTTTTCTAGGGACTGACCTTGCAGCAGGTGAAGGGCAATTGCTTGGAAACTGTTAGTGTGCAATAGCAAACATAAAAACCCATTAACTTTCCCTTTCATTTCTTCAAGATTTCTGCCATTAGGGATTCTATTATCTTGACAAAATCCCAAGTATATTCCGGCAGCCCTTTTGTAGCCAAATATACGATGGGTCCATTCATTTAGCATATTGTCGTTTTCAGACTTTATGTCTCATCAAAGAAAGACACAGAAATAAAACAAAAGAACAGAAGTCTCCAAATGAATGGGTTTGCTTCATGGAGGAGAAAGTCAAAGTATTAAAATCGCTCATCAGATGTTCTGAAAAATCATTTCAGCTGCTCCCCCAAAAAAATAGGAAACAAAATTTTATTTTGAAGGATGTGTTCCAAGAACTTCCCCTTTGATTTTTTTAAAAAACCATCTGTCATGTTTGTTTCATTCCAGCCTTGAAGTAAATAGATTTAGAGAGTGTACGGCGGCCATTGAAACCTTCCTTGGGAGGACAGAAACAGCCTGCTCTGTCAGTGCCCTTCTGGTCTACTTTAATCAAAAGGCTTTCAAATTAAGAAAAAACATCCATAGACATCTTGCTTGCATTGGAATATGGTGTGCAGAACACAGAATGTTATTCTGACCTGTTGTTGAATGTCTCAAAACTTTTGCTTGGAGCAGCAAGGAGAGAGTTTTCATTGGCACCAGCAAATTTACTTCCCTTTTTCATGCTTTGATTTAATCACCTGAAATAAGACTCCATTTTCCTAGTAGAAATGAGCCTCAGGAATGCAATTCTTTACTTAAAATTGAGAGAGTTGGCATTTCTATTCATCTTGGCTTTTTAACCTCATGATGCCCTTTTTACTTACATTTTCTATTACATGGGGTTTGTCTGGAAGCCCCCACCCAACCCACCCTGAAAGAATCTCCTAAGTCGGACTGGGGACACAGCTCAGTGGTACAGTGTCTGCCTGGCAAGTGCAAGGTAGTGAGTTCGATTCACAGTACCAAATAAGTAAGAATCTCCAAAGTATTTGGGTACTTTTCCTTATACTGGACACTTTTGTCTCCCTTCAGTGCCACATGGAAAGGAGGCCCATGAACTATGCATTGCTTCTTCCCATAGGATAGAGGAATTAATTGTTCACTATTCACAGATCAATAACTGCCTGGGAGTAGCAAAGGAAATAAGAATGTGAGAAACTCATTATAATATAAAAATATTCTAAATAAATAAATGGCAAATACTAACATGCTCCAAATAATAGTGTGGAAGTGATTGACAACGTGTGAGCTTGTAAACTCAGATCCATTGCTGTGCACAAGCTTTGTGATGATTAGAAATGATGATGCTTATAAGACTATTTCAGTCATAGTTTGTTTAAAATAGATGGACCAACTCTACCATTTACATGTGCAGATAGAATACAAATTAACACACACTATAAAATGTGTAGCCTGATTAATACCTAAAAATACCAAGGATTCATTTAAATGTGGAGAAAATTAAAAATCAATGTGACAACAATGAAATATTTACAGATGGAGTGATGTGATGTTTGAGATTCAAAAAAAGCCAGCTTAGGAGTTGTGGGGAAGGGGCAAATGGAGATTTAGAGGAAGCAACATTAACAGAGCACTGATGATCATTAGAATTGGGTGAAGGCTACCTGGAGTGCATCCTACTGCATTATACCTAGACTGCATTCTACTTCTGTAGATGTATATGTATACAAGTACATTGTATGCTTTTGAAATTTTTCAGAAGAAAACCAAAGTACACATGAAGACTAAGGAAGGAAATCCATATGACACTTGGATGGGTTTTTGAATACTGGAGTGTTTTATCAGAGACTGTCTCTAGGCAGCTTAAATAATGGTAAATGACAAGATAAACACATATAACTGTTAGACCTCTTGAAACTCAAATCAATAGAGATCAGAAAAAAAAGAAAAAGATGAGTCAAACAATACATTTTCATGTCTTATCATTTGCAGGCTTGATTTTCTTTCCTTATAATTTCCTTAAACTGTGGTTTAATTTGTTGAATAACTTTACATTTACCATAGAACTTTGCACAAAATATTGTCTGTAGTAACCCTTTAGTTACTATTTGGATATTGAGTGAATCATAATTTTAAAAATCTAGATCTGATCAAACATTTCAGATTCACAAGTATGCATGGATGCCTTATTAACAAACTGTTAAAAGCCAATAGCTATCATTTTTATCGATAAGTAAGAGCATTATGAGAAAATATATTAGTTTTTTCTGCCTTCTGCTCCTCTGCATATTTTTCCTGCATCTCAGAATGCCCTGCGCAGAGATACATCATTTTGAACTGTTTGGCAGGGCGAGCTCACGTGCTTAAGTGAAACTGGAGGGGATGGCTTATTTCACTAACAGATCCATGAGGGTTAGTTTTTTCAAAACAGTATTCTGTGAGACCTTCAGATTTTTCAAAATACTTCCAATTTGGTGATGTTGTTGGAAAAATATTTGCTTCCAAATCGTGTGCAGCATAAAACAGAAGGGCTCGGGC
This sequence comes from Dinomys branickii, assembly GCA_004027595.1. Taxonomy (NCBI): domain Eukaryota; kingdom Metazoa; phylum Chordata; class Mammalia; order Rodentia; family Dinomyidae; genus Dinomys; species Dinomys branickii. The sequence goes on from PVLD010003020.1 coordinate 134,544, forward strand.
CTTGATGCTTTGCATTAGCAGAAACGAGGAACATTATTACAGCCGTTAATTCAAACAGTGTTTCCCCACTGCTGCGGAAGCTGATCAGCTCATGGAAAAGCAGCCTATTGCTGGAGTTAATTTTCTGACGGCACTTCAAAATACCAAAGCTCGTGTTTTAGTAGTGGACAGATTGATAGCTCAAACTGTGATTTGTAATAATTTGGTGAACATCTTGATATTTTTACACCGTGTCTGAGATGATCTGATAAAAGCAATGTGGGCATTTGATTATGATTGTGGGTTTCAGTGCTTTCATCCTTATACCTGAGGATATTTCTTAGGGCCTGAACCATGTCTTTGGTGCTTGACACCAAGCTGAAGCCAACAACAATCTATTTACATTTTTTTTTTTTTTTGAGAAAGAATGTTCTGGCAGGAGCAGGTGGGAAGAATTTCTATGGGTGAGTGGCTCTCGGAACAAGGCTTCTAACCAGGCTTCTTCACTTCAGAGCTTTCTATGCTTCACCGTGAACATCCCTGACACAGGATAACTTGAATGTTCAGCCTTCAGGGCAGGAGCCAGGGACAGAATTAGAGGGAGTGGATGTAAGGGATGAAGGCCGCTGTCCTGCCTGTACACTCCTTCAGCAGTCAGCAGGGCTCCAGGTGTCGACTGTTTTCAAAATTAACAGTCAAGCCACCTTAAAAACTAAATGATAACAGGACAGGTAGCTGAGGGAGTTTCACTTAAGTCATATTTTTAAGTAGTGCTCACTGAATCTTTAGTTTCTGGGGATGATTGTGGACTTGACTCATTGTTAGTAATTCAGGGAAATTTGGCTGTGAATCTAATTAATTCCTCAGGATGGAATTAAAATCTTTTGTTCTGGAAAATTCCCCTTAGAAATAAATGTTTGACATAGGAAGCAAAATAAAAATCTGTTCTGGGTTTATTCTGAAGAGCAGGCGAAACTTGTCTTTGGACTGTCTCTCTTCACTGGGGTCCCATGGCGTCCCCTTCCGTTCCTCTCAACTCAACACTCTTCACCCCACCCCAAGGGACTAAACCCAGGATCTTTGCACTGAGCTGCATTCCCAACCCTTTTTATTTTTTGTTTTGAGACTGATATTTCCTAAGTTGTTAAGTTGCCCAGGTTCAAAATTGTAATCCTCCAGCCTCAGCCTGCTGGAGTGCTGGGATTACAGACTGCCACCAAACCAGGTTAATAATTGCTTCTTTCTTTTTCTCTCCCTTTCTTTCTTTCTCTCTCCTTCTTCCAGATTCTGTTTCTCACGAATAATCACATTCTCTTTCTTCTTGTGAAAGCCTGCTTCTGTAAATAATCTAAAAAAATTGCACAGATAACTAAAATATCACTCATCCTTGAAGTACAAACATGCTTGAGTTATTTGAAGAAAAGTCAAAAGTTAAAAAGTCACCTCTCTGTTTTAGAGATCAGGAGTAATGGATGAGAGAGGTATATTCTGGAGCAGAAGAATTTGTCCATGAATTTGACCATGTCCACAGCTCACCGGATGCCTGTGAGATTTTTGAGTATTAACTGCTGTTACCTGCATCTCTTTCTTTGTTGTAATACTGGGGATTGAACTCAGGACCTTGTGCTTGCCAGGCAGGCACCTATTCCACTGAGCTATATCCCCAGCCCTGTTACCTGCATCTCTGAGTGAGGAGATGTGTACCTTGGGAGAACAAGTCAAACAGAAAGGAGGAAAACAAAAGCAGATGAGGAGAAAACATCCTGAAAGTTATTATTATTATTATTCCCAAACATTTTGCAGTTAGGCAGCAAAGAGCAAGAGAAGTTTGAGTCTAAGTAGCTGAACAACCCTTCAAAATTAACTGTGTGGCTGGCTAAGCCCTTTGGGCTCTTCTACAGATATGCCCTGTGCTCAGACTGGTAGACTGGTTGACAAATGGACCTCAGGGCCTGGTTAACACATCTACCCAGCCTGTGATTTGGAAGACATAATTAGTATTTTTGCAAAGAGCCAAGTGCACATTTGGCATTCTGCAAAAATGCAAATGAAAACCCAGAGTTTCCTCCCTGGTGACTTGGGGTATGGCAGCCTCTGTCCTCTGACTGCCAGTACCACTTTTTAAATTTGGTCTGTGAATCCATAAAGGCTTCTTAATCAATTTGAGGTGGGTATGTTCACATATGGAGTGGGCTTTGGAAATCTATTTCAGAGAAACTTTCCAGGATTTGGAAACTGATAAGGAGGAAGGCAGGGAAAGACCACTGTGACTTTACCATGAGCATCACAGAGTGGTCTCTTCCCACATTCTTAGAGGTAATTCCTAGGCCTGGCCCACAATTAAGGTAAGATCTCAAATTCAGGATGAGGTAGAGGAGGCAAAATGGAAAAGGAGAAGCGTAGAACAGAGAGGCCTGCCCTCCCGAGCTCCTAAGATTGGGCAGAGGATTTGTACCTGGAGAAAGCACTAATTTGAAACGGGAACTGAGACCTACAGGCTTCCAAATCTATGCAATTCCCCTTGTAAAAATTCAGAGTTTCAGTATCTGATTTATAATGGGCCTATAGTGCCCCTGGCACATTCTCATTCATTGCGTAGGGGTGTCCTCTGTTTGTTCTGGGTCTGATGGCCTCAGAAATAGCACCAAGAATGGTCAGAGGGAGGAGGAGCAGGAGAAAGGAGGGCGGAGAGCAAGAATAAGAGGAGACTCATGCCACCCATGGGCATAGTTGGTGACAGGCTCTAAGAAAATGTGACTTCTGAAATCAAAGGACTGGCTGTGAGCAGGTTCACAAACTTGCTTTGTAGGCAAAGCAAACTTCTTGTAAGTTCTGGGGTTTTTCTTCTCTGAATACACTCTAAACCATTTTTGGGAACTTATGTAGTCCCAAGGGCTTGCAAATGCATACTTTTTCTTTTTTAAGTAGTTGGGCTTAAACATTATAAATGTGTATGTATATATATGTATCCTTTAAAAATTTTGTGATAAATAAAAAAGTATGTTTGCAATGTATAGTAAATACCTTCATGGTGGGAAATTATGCATGTATGTATCCCATCTTGATTCTTTTTACTTCCCTTTCTCTTCCTCCAGTCTCTCCTCCATTCCTAGAGCTCCTATTTTTAATTTTTAATTTTATTTCTTCTTCCACTGAAATAGTGTTGTGACATCTCCATTCAACCTGTAGTGATGTCTCTTGCATCTGCCTTAGACTCTATGTTTTTCTTAAAGGGGAAGTGCAGGGTCTTTAATGGCTTTGGGAGGAACAAAGGGAAAGTAAGTTTGGGCTTTGGGAAAAATTGATAAATACCTCAAACTCGTTTCCTTATTCTCACTTGTAAAAGAGACGCTTTAGATTCTCCTTCCCAGAATTTCAAGAAGGACAAAGCCAATACTCATTGAGTTTTGCTTTAAGAGTTTCGAGCTCAATGCCTTAATATTTCTGTTTTGTTTTCTGTTGTTCCAGCTTAGTAGTACTATCCCCAGACATGGTCTGGGAAAAGTTTTCCTTATTCATTGCTCTTGGACCGGGGATTGAGCTCAGTGGCACAAGCGCCTGCCTGCCTTGTTCAGTGCTCTCCTTCTAGAATAAAACAATTCCTTCCATGTTGTAAGGTGACAAACCATGAGGGAAGAATCTTAGGGACTGTATGAAACCAGCGAAAACATAAAACGGGTGGTGTGTGAATCTCCTACTTAAATTAGAATGGAGGACAGTGCAGATATCTTCACATTTCCTTCAAGGCAAAACACTCTGATCAGGAAAAAAAAGGGTAGTTTAATCCAGGTCCTCCCTGAACTTTTTCTACCTATGCTTCTCTTGGAAAACTCAGAAATGCCCAAATAGAAGGAAGGAGTCTATTAGTAGGTCAAAATGCCTAATCAATATTGTAGACTCAGGAGAAAAAAGACCACATTACAATTAGGTGGTCTAAGTGTGGCGACCTTGTTGGCACACAATCTGAAATTCTTATCCACTACCACCTGTGTCTATGACAGATAAGACGTTGGAAAGAAAGGTAGTTTTATTTCATAGGTTACTTATCTTGAAATGTTTTTGGCCATATACTGTTCCAGTCTTTATAATTCTTTGGTATGTTTTTCGCTGTTGTTTGTTTTTGAGATAGTTTTTTGAGAGCTCTGCAGTTCAAGGCTGGGCTTGAATTCACAGTGATCTTCCTGCCTCAGCCTTTCAAGGGTTAGGACTCCCAAGTGTGTTATCATGGCTTATAGTTCTTTGCTTCTATCAAAACATATACACAAGTATGAGTTTGTCTAATTAAAGAATTAAGGTAGTGGTCCCCTGACATTTGGAAGATAAATCAACCAACTAGCAAATGTGCTGTGATTACATAGTAAGCAAAATGTAACCATGCAAAATTGAAATAGCATTATATAAAATATGAATCATTATAGCTAAAGTAATGAAAATAATATGAATTACACAGAAGCAAAAAGATTTCATCAATAGTTTCATAATTTCCAAGCTGGGGAACTATGTGCATGCAGCAGTGTGAGGCATGGCCGCTTGCTACTGACCTTGAAACCTGCACACAGCCCCTCTACTCCTTCACTGTGACTTTGGGTTTTAATTGTCTTGAAACTACTATTACTTTAACATTTACTATTATAATGTGAAATTTCCTGCCTACAACAGTGTCTTACTTGGAGTTGGTCCTCTATAAATATGCACACGTGAATGAATATATTTTTTACCTTTGCATCCTTTGAGAGACCCATCCTAGCATGTGTTACATGGTGTTTGTGCTAGTCTCAAAATGTACCAAAAATAACACTGCTGATATGTGATACTGTTATTAGGTAGCTATTATTGTGAGCATGAGAAAGTAAGGGAGAAGGGAGAGAGAGAAAGAGAGACAAATATATGTAGAGAGAAAGTCTGTACTTTAAAATGGCCTCAACGCAAAAAGAAACTAAACTATAAGTGTAGATTTTTGTATACTCTTCCATTTACATTTATTCTTGTGAAAACTCAGTCTTAACAAATGTGAGTTTTGATTCTGTGAGGTCTTCAGCCGCACATTCTTTTCCTAAGATGTATTTGTCTGGCATATAAAGTTGTTTAGATGAGCCTAACTCTACCCAAGAGAGGATGTTTGGAACAGATGTTCACGCCTCTGCTGAGCTTAAAACAGCCACCCCCTCCCTCTGTGCGACTTTGAACTCATGTGAGGTTTAAAGCCAAGTGCAAACTTGTACCCCAGGTTCATATCTGGGTATTTGACAGTCTTTTGTCATTTATTTCCTGTTTGATAATGATTACCTAAGATGCAACAATGTTAGCAAAGTAGAGCTAGCAACCGAGGTTTCTAAAATTCAAGATTATATTTGGAATCTAAGAATTTGGAGTATATAGAAGAAGTTCAGCACTAAATGAAAAGCTTTTCTTATACTGGTATTGAGCTCCCTGGGATACTGAAGCAATGCTGCTTACAACTAAACCCTGAAACTTGGCCAGTAGCTATTAGAAGACAAACCTCAGTATTAAAGATAATAATGCAGGGCATAAACTCTCTTCATGATCGAAATGGAAATTTACAATAGCTGTATTCTACAGTAGCCGTCTGCTTCTTCCCCAGGAGGGCACACCCCGTTTTCCATTTCTAACCCCACTTTCCTCTTTGAGTTGAAGTATACAGGGCTCAAGGTCAGACTTGCAGACTTCCAAAATTACATTCAAGTTGAGAATTTGAGTTTCCTGCAGAATGGCATAGAGAGCCCCTTAATACCCATTTTTAGTGAAATATGTGAAAGTCTTATGGATATTGGCACAACTTAATGAAACAAGTGATCCTACTTGTCAAACATTAGACTATTCATCTAGGGAACATCTCTGTTCCTTATGAATATAATGGTTTAAAGTCTGTTCCATTAGGGCAGTCCACTTCAGTGATGAAGATGAGGTGCCTTCACACTGTGATAATTTTCCTTATAAACAATGAGGCTGAAAGAAAGCCAGTAAAATGGGAAAGTGTCCATACCTCAATGTTTACTTCACTTAACTGTCTTCACTTCAAAACCATGAACAACATGTACTTACAAATCTGTTTGGCCAAATACATATTCATATTTTCAAACAGAACTTACGGTATAGTAGAAAACATTTTTGAATGTCAGCCACATTAGTATTTTTGCAAAAAAAGTGATCAATTTTTATAATCCTCAATTCAAATTATTAGTTACCTAACTTTCTGTTCCCGGCTATCAGACTTTATTTCATCAGTTTTTTGAAGGACCAGTTTTGCAGAGCTTAACCCGCAGAGATAAAAAACCAAAACAAAACAAAACTCCTCTTCCTTTTCTGTGTGGCTAAATGGGAAAATCTCCCAGGGCCGAGGAGCAGCCCATCAGCTATCCTTGGTAAGCCACAAACAGACTATAGAAAAGATTATAAACATCTACAGTGTTAGTTATAGGGACATTATCCATAAAGCATGCAATCCAATCCAAACCTTCCTACAACAGTTTCACATTGTGCCAGAATTTTTAGGATATTTTCTATTTTCAATCCGTGATCCCATGTAATACATAGTCTTGGCATTTCTTATCACTGCCAGCCATGCTTTTCTTATTTTAAAAAAAGTTTGTTCCAAATTTCGATACTGTGCATCCTTTTGCCTTAGACCAAATGCCTATCACACATTCTCATCATTTTAATTAAACTTGGGCCAATCCAGGGCAAATGTTTGATTTTGACTCAGAAGGTGCATGCAAATCACGGATACCAACGCCGTTCAGAATGGAAACACTTCCTGTGGCCTCTTTGGGCATGTGGAATGAAGCAGCCTGCCAGATTTGTGATTGCACATCATTACCGAGGAGGAGACCTGGTGGTTCAAAAATAGAAAAATAAATCCATGTCCACTCAATGGTAAACACTGTGCATCTGCAGTTTTCAGATCCTTCAGTGTAAAGAAACAAAAGACTGGGCCTGGAGTCAGGAAGGCCCTTGATTTTATCCCAGTGTCAAGTGAATAAAGAGCTAACTGGCCACAGATGTCAGGACCACTGGGCCCTGGGACATTGTTCTTGGGATCAGCGATCAGGAGTTCTTGAGTTCCTTTGGCTCTTCAAGGGCTCTCCTCCTGCATGGCCTTGAGCAAGGAAATCATTCTTCTTCTTGACCAATAAATGGAGGGAACACTGAGAAATCATTTACTGTTACTCATTTTTTCACTGATGGTGTGGCCAGTTAGAGCCTTCAAAGGGGCAGTTCTATTACTGCTGAATTCATGCTCGTGAAGCAATTCTGTTCAAACACCGATCACTGGAACTCATCAAAGAAAAATCTGTAAGAAGAGAGTCATCAAAATAGGATCCTTAAAGTCCCCTTTGAGTAAATTTGTTGCCTTTGGTGACTTATAGCAATATTACAAAGTATTTGCTTTGTAGTGAAAGAGCTTCTGCACAGATGAATTTAGGATACATTCATCAGTTAGAAATATTCTAAGATTCAAGATGTTTATTAGGCAAAGTAACTGAGCCCTTTAAAAAAAAAAAAAAACATTGTCACTATGCCTAGGAAGAGGTGTGTGGAGGCCTGGGGACCTGAATTTGTAGCACAGGATACTTACAGGTGCTGTTATTGTTCAATACAACAATCTAAGGAGGGTGGTGAGATTGAGGGTTGAGCAGTGAAGAGAAGCCTTGAGCCTCCCTGCTTCCCTTACCTCCCTGTCACAGGCGCCGGCACAGTCAGGGACCTCCGCAGGGACATATGACAAACTTCTGGGCTCTTAACCTGTGAGTCATTAAAAGATATTTTTTTTCTTCTGAGGAAGTCAGAGACTTAATAACTGTTGTTGTAAAAGGAAAAACAATAACTCTTCAGTTTGAAAGAAAAATAGCAACTCTTCGCTTTGGTCTGCAGGTGCCCAAAAGGCAACTAAAGCAAGGAAGCTTGACTGTCATGTTGTATCTGTTACTTTATCGCCTTAGGGGGCTGGGGATATAGCTCAGTGGAATAAGCGCTTGTCTAGCAAGCGCAGGGTCCTGAGTTCGATCCCCAGTACCGCAAAAAACAAAAAAAAAAAAAAAAAAAAAAGGAAGTACTTTATCGCCTTAAATCTTAGGATCAAATTCCTTCTCAGCTCTTAATCACTTAGGAAGTGTCTGTCTAAAAGCTGGTAATATAAGGTAGCGTAGTCCTAAATTTAAATGGCCTATCTCATCTTCCAGCAAGACTGAGAACAAGATAAGAGGTTTACTTTCAGCTACCAATGAGAACCCAGAAGCCTCTTATCACTGCCTTAAACCTGTGGTCATGTTGGATTCCAATAGAGCCTCCACAAAACAGACTGGGCCAGGTGCAAACGATCATCTCATGGTGATGGGATTAAGTGACAAAGACTTCTGGAGCCATCTTGTGAAAACAGGGCCAAGATAATGATCAGACAGACTCTTCCTCATCTCAACCAACCCATACAAGTTGGTCTCATACCTTTCTTTTTTCAATTTAATTTAATTTAATTTAATTTAATTTTTTAAAAAAATAAAAGCACAAAAACATATTAACAAACAGACACAAATTAGCATAAAAATAGTACAATCCCAACTGATCTACAGACAAGGTGACATGATCTCAACAGTGGTTATTGCTTTATCCATTGATATCTTCGAAGTGTAAATATATGAACCCATATACAGACATGCAAAACTGGTCAGACAATTAATCCTCTCAACAACAGAAAAACACAAAAACTAAAAAACCAAAGACAGAAAACAAAACAGGCAAAAAAAAACCAAACCCACCAATAGTTGCTGCTTTGCATATTGATATCTTCGAAGTGTGTGTTCAGGATAACACATATAGACATACAAGATTGATCAAATAACCCGTCATCAATTATTCCTTAGCATTAAGTGATATAATACAATAGTAGAACCATGTTAGCCCTCCTGCATACATGTATATTCATATATACATACATACATTTTTGTCTCTTTCTTTTCTCCTTTCCCTCGTCCCATCTGTTCTTTGTTTTTGAACAGATTTCCTTCATGTCTCTTAGTTTATATTCCCACCTAAATGAGCCAATTGATCCTCTTTATCTGAGTAGTGACCCCTTCAATTCCATAAACAGAAGTCCTTTCTCTATTTTCTCTCACTTTTGAAATCTGCCTAATAAATCTGCATATGCACTGACAAGTCCTAAAATTCTTTTGTGACAAAGAGTCAAGAACCTATCTGGGTGAGCTGAGATCTCATTTCCTATTCCGGGATCTCCTTGGATCCCTTTTGGTGATAGTACTCTAATCAGTGTTTCCAAATAAATGTCTGCATGTCCTCAATGAAACGTCCAATACTGGAGGTGGGGGTTAGAGATTTAGCTCAGTGGTAGGGGTCCGCTGCAGCACACAAGACTCTGGGTTTGATTCCCCTCACTTACAGAAAAACACCTCATAGCAGTTCAGTAGTACAGTTTATATGTCTAGTTTCATTATTATTCATAATATCTCTGTGATGTAAACGATCTTATTATGGTGTTTACATTTTTTAATTTTATTATTATAGTTAAGTTTTTTGGTATCATTTAGACAGACATAATGATCACATTCATCACAGGGAATTTGTACCTGTGCGTGATACATCTTGGTTCCTCTTTTTTTCCTGTTTCCCTCCTCTCCCTTCAACTCCTCCTATCCTCCATTTTTACAACATTTTGTTTCCATTTTATTTTTCTTTTTCTCATTTTTTTCTTGTTCCTTCCTTTCTTTCCCCTTCTCCCTCCCTAGTTCCCTTTCCCTTTTGAACAATTTCTATTTCACAGTATCTATTACACACTTTGGTTCTTATTACAGTTGCAGTTTCTCATCAGAGAGACAATGCAATATTTGCTCTTGTTTGTCTGATTTATTTCAGTGAAGAGCTTGGTCCAAAGGTCCATTCATTTAGCTATAAATATCTCAAGTTTATTATTCTTTATGGTTGAGTAATACTCCAGTGTAGAAAAACACTACATCTTTTTTATCCATTCATCAGTTAATGGGCCTTTGGGCTGTTTTCAAGGCTTAGACTGTGCTGCTATAAACATGGGTGCATATATCACTATGTTGCAATGCTTTTAATTCTTTTGAGGAATAGTTCAGTCAAATGGAACATCTATTTTTAGTTTTTTGAGGAATCTCCACACTACTTTCCACAGTGGTTGCACCTTTTTATGCTCTTACCAACAGTGGAGCAGGGCTCCTTTCTCCTGACAGCCTCTCCAGCATTTGTTATTGGTTGATTTCTTAATGATAGCCATTCTTTCTTGGGTGAGGTGGAATCTCAGTGTTGTATTAATTTGCATTTCTAGAATGACCATTGATGTTGAACATTTTTTCATGTATTTATTCACTATTAGTATTCCTTCATCTGAGAAGTATGTATTCATCTCTGATGCCCATTTTTTGATTGGGTTTTTGAATTTTGGAGGCCTGAGATTTTTAAATTCTTTATATGTTCTAGATAGAAGTCCTTTGTCTGAGGGGCAATTGGGAGATTTGGTCTTTTTATTATTGCATTTTCAGAGTTTTTTATTCTGGCTCCAGGTCCTTTATCAAATGTATGTATGGCAAATATTTTTATCTCAGTCTGTAGTTTTTCTTTTCATTCTCTTAATAGTGTCTTATTTATTTATTATTTATTCATTCATTCATTTAACTTGAGTGTTTGAGACTAGGTCTTGGTACATCGTGCACTTGACTTGGTACACTTGTCATCTTACTACATAGTATTTAGTTTGGCTTTCAACTCACTGTGTAGCCCAGGTTGGCCTTAAACTCATGGCAATCCTCCTGTCTCAGCCTCCCAAGTGCTGAGATTGCAGACATGTGTCACCACACCCAGCTTTAATAGTGTCTTTTTTTTTGTACTGGGAATTGAACTCAGGACCTTTGTTTGACGGACAGGCACTGTGCCACTGAGATATATCCCTGTCCCAAGCATGTCTTTTTTAAAGCAGAAGTTTTTAATGTTGAAGAAGTCTGATGTATTGTTTTCTTTAAAATGGATCATGATTTTGCTGTTGCATCTAAGAAATCTTTACCAAACCTAAAGTCATAAAAACTTTCTTCTATTTTTTTTTATCTAGAAGTTTAGGGTTTTAGGTCTTAATTTAGTTCAATGATCTATTTTGGGACAATTTGTAGATATAGTGTAACATCTTGATCAAAGTTCACTTTTTTACACTCAGGTATCTAATGTTTTGAATAGCATTTGTAGAGAAGAGTATCTTTTCTCTAGTAATTGTTCCTGTACTTTTATAAAATAAATCACATATACCTATAAAGATATGGGTATAGTACTGTAATCTGTATTCTAATTCATTGATTTAATTCTCCTTCTTCAAATGGGCACCACAGTGTTTGGATTAAAATACCATTACCCTAAGTCTTGAAATAAGGTAACGTTTTTCCTCTAAATTTGTTATCTTAAAATTTATTTTTAGTGTTCTTCATTTCTTTCATTTCTGTATTAATTTTAAAATTAGCTGGTCAGTTTCTATAGAAAAAAACTGCCTGTGAGTTTGATTGTAATTGTATCAAATCAAGAGATTAATTGGTAGACATGACATCTTACTGCATAGTATTTAGTGATCCGTGAATACAAATATTTCTTCTTGTAGTTAAAGCTTTAATTTCTTTTATCAATATTTTTTAGCTTTCAGTTTATAAGTCTTTTATATATTTTCCAAAATGTATCCCTACTTATTTAATGTTTTTGGATGCTGTTGTACATGATATTGACTTTTAACTTTGAATTTCCAATTGTTCCTAGTATGGAGAAATGTGATTGTTTTTGTGAGGCTTATCAGTCATACAATCTCATTAAACTCATATATTAATTTTAAATTATTTCAGATATTCTACATGCATTATCATGTCATCAGCAAATAAATGTAATTTTTCCCTCTTCCTTTACCATCTGGGTCCATTTTATTCTTTCTCTGCCTGATTGCATTCACTAGAATCATCAGTACAACATGGAAAATAAGACCTGAGAGAATATATCCTTATCTAGTTTCTGATATTTGCATCTGTCTTTGTTTAGGTTCCGCAGGAACACAGGCTAAGGCTTCTTTTCTCTTTTCAGGATTTCAAAACAAGATGATACGAGGCTTCTGACTTTGTATTCTAGTCCTAAATATAGTGCTTAGCATATGAAAGATAGTCAGCAAAAGATGGTCAAATATTAGTGAAGAAATGTGGGATCCACTTAATGCCCAAGGATTAAAGAAAGAGAAAAGAGACAGGCGTTGAAACATAAATTCTACTGTCACATAGAAGAATTCTTATGGGTGATAAGAGGAAGAGTGGAAGAATGCTCCTGTCACTGGGCTTGTGGCAGTGAGAGAGGACCCGAGAGGGACTTGTGGAGAGTTTTCTGGAGAGGTGGTGCTAAGCTGGAGCTGGAGAGATCAACAGGCAGGAAGAGGGTGAAGGAGAGGAACATTTAAAGTTGAAGAAGCTCCTGAGACAGAGTACTCATAGAGTACTGGGGAAAATATGAGACATGCAGTGCGGAAACCTTTTAAAACTTTGAAAATTTGGCTTTCATACTTCCCCCCTTCCCTTAAGCTCCTTTTCTTCAGATTTATAGTCCCAGTTCTGTCAACTGCGCTTCCCATGAAATAATTCTTGAATTACTCACCACTGTGGTTTCTGACTTTGGAAACTTTCTGTCTAATCTCCTTCAACATACAGCCCCAGAGCTGAGCCTGGTTCCAGGCATGCCTGGCCAGCGAGTGTAGGCACATATCAATCACTCTTCACGTGAACATTATAATTGTGGATCCAAGTAAATGAGACCAACTTACCCAACTTGCCTCCTCCAAAAGTAATTTCGTGTTTTAAGGGAGATACCACAAACTTGGCAGCAAACTTTATGCCACTTTCATCACATCTGATTCAGAACCCCAAGGAGTCTCATTTGCTTTCTAGTCTGTCTTATTGTGTAATGTAGCCTGAGTTTATGTATGCATTGCTTTGTTCACTTATAAGGTGCTGCTTTATCTTGGAGTGTAGCAGACATTTTACTTCAGTGCAAATTTCAAGGAGATACTTTGATACAGGGCCTGGAGGCCCTGGGGATGCACCTGCTGTTTTTCCTAGCACTTCCCAGGGAGCTTTGATGGAACTCAGTGGAGAATATTAGTTTTATTCTATGTAATGGTAAAATTATATTGAATAATTAAAAATAATTGCAAGAGATCAGTATCTGGAATTTGTCTCAGTAGTATATGGTGTCTTAAAGACTATACATCCACCCTGAAAATAGTTTTTGGAAAAACACGCTTTTAAATTCTTCTCAAAGCTCAGCAAGGTGTGTGGTAAGGTCTTCTGTCAATACCCTTGATTATTATTTTTTGTTCCTTGTTTACCTTTAACTTTCTATGAAGCTTGCAACCCAGCAGATTGTTCTTTAAATCAGTAAACACAAATACCTTCCCACACACTCAAGCACACATATGCACGTATATACACGAACACACACATGTGCCGAAGGGCCTCTTTATCCACTGGCATGAACTAAAATGCCTACTCTCTTATTCCCTTTCAAGACGATACCCCAGTAGGTTCTGGAGGGGGAAGAGTTTCATACATCATGGGAACACATTTCACAGTTTATTTCAGTGAAGAAAAGTGGAGAAGCTTTAGTGTAATCATGGGCAGTGATGTCTGTAGTTCCATCTTAATGCTTAATTCAATACAACATTTAAAACGATCAATTATATCATATATATCCTAACCTGTTTGTATCAAGACATCAGGGGCTTGGAGCACACCCTGCCACCTCCAAGTCAGGATAAGTTAGGGGAGACCCTGTGAACAGAGGTACATTTGAATTCTTACTGATTGTGCTGCCCTCTTCCACTGCTCCATGCTCTTCCTGACCAGCACAGTTCTTATCACTCTGCATGAGGTTTTTGTCTCTATTTATCACCAGTTTCTGGTAAACATCTCAGTAGTCACATCACCCTGTACAGCAATGAGCAGCCTCTGCAGCCTCAGATGCTCTAGCTGATACTTCTCCCATCTCATCTCATCCTGACAGTTGAGTTAAACAGGACTGAGTCAAACTGATTAGAAGACATCAGTGTCAGCGAGGTGCACTTGCCTTCCTCCTATTATCCTGTTGCACGCTTGGTGTCCACATGACCTTGTTTTGTCTGCTTTTCACCCATTTCTTACACTGTATGTTTCCTTTGGAATAGTGACTTTTCTGTCTTATGGGAAATGAGGAAACAGGAAGGAGGCTGTGACGTATTGAAGAATAAGGAAGTAGTTAAATGAGGAGAATAAGCTGGTCTTTCTCTGGTCAATTTTAGGCATCCCCTATTGGTCCTTTAGCAGTCACTAGGAGAGTTACTGCCAAGTGGCATTATGATCTCACGCTGTAAGAATCTCAGGAATAGCTGAAGACTTACAGACCACAGCTGAGGAGGGACGTTGGTTGGACATAACCCATCAGGCATTGGGCTGTCCCAAACTCATTGTGCTTTGTATCTCTGTGCTGTACTCTTGCCTTTCTTCAGTTCAAAGCTCAGAAAAGCCTGTATGAAACCACTGCACCTTCTGGTGTACTGAAGATTCTCTTGTGTCCTATAGGCACACATTCTCGTCGGTCTGCCTTGTCTGAGAAGACAGTGTCCTGCTCTGCTATGCTACAGAATTTTGCCTGACTAGTGGAATAAGAGTGGATTAACTCAAAGAGAAACTGCTTAAGCCTATTTATTTCTGGGCTTTCCACTGTGTTACTGAAGTCTCTGCTGAACATCCTCAGGATGTGTTGCCCTGTGTAGTTCTTGTTCTCAGGCCAGCTAAAAGGAATTGTGTGTGCATACATGTGGACGTGTATGTATGTGTGTATGTGGGGAGTTCATTTGTGTAAGAAGATGTTGTAGGTCTCAAAATGAAGTTTCAGACTCTAGTAAAAAAAGCCGTGATTCACTAAGGCATGATATAAACAGATGACAGATAGTGACTTTTATGAACCTCAACCAACCATAGCTGCATTGAACTGATGACCTGAGAAATCTGGTATTTTGTTATCATATAAGATGCAGCCCGATATCAACACTCTGAAGGAAAAACGTGTCAGAGAAACAACCTAGCATCTGCCAAACATAGGGACAGAAGCTAAACAAGCAGCTGGTGATTGGAGTCAGAGATACAGAAAACAAGGTCAATGATTCCTGGCTATGTCTTTTCTGCAATAGGTGGAGAGAATTGAGAGAAAATTTTCTAGGCACACAGAAACTTATTCCCCCTCCCCAGTAAATTAGAGAGTTGTACATTTCACAATCAACTAATAGTTCAAAGCTTCTAATGGGAGATACAGAGTTCAGTTTCTGAGTCATCTCTTTTACAGTCTGGTTCAGTTCAATTCAATTCAGCTTAAGCCAAAATTATTTATTGAGCCCCTACTGCTGACCAGACTGGATTATGAAAAATGTGGGAAAGAGTAGTTTTGCTTTCAATGAACATGTCTCTGTCAAAGTGGAACATTAATAGTTATCACATTTTGCCATTTTTATAGGGTCTCCTTGATACTATTGTTATTGCTGATCTTATTACTTAGCCAAGGTGACATATTGTTCTAATCAGCTATTTTTTTTGGTATGCTGAGACTGAGACTGCCTAAGGGTCATAAACAATACTGTAAGTCAGTGTCAAAGACCCAGGGGGTAGGCCAAATAGGCAGCAGCTTCTCATCCCCAATAAACTGAAGAGGTAGGACCTCGCAACAGACTCCAAATCCAAAGTCAGCTATACCTGGGAGACATTGCTGAGAAGTATTCACTTTCTCAAGGTGCTCTATACTGGCAATAAAACTACCTGTAACAAGCAATTTATGCACATCAACCCAAGAATTAAGCAACAACAAAAAAAGAAAACAAGAAGACACTTAGGCAAGATGCAACCCCAGAGTTCCAGCTCACCAAAGGCAAACCCAGGAGGCAATGAGGTGGAACAATTTAAAAGCCACCTGGACTCTGAAATAGTAAAACTGGAAGTAACAAAGCAGATAAATGAGGCTCAAGAAAAATTAAAATCAGAAATAATCCTTCAGATAACTACAGAGATGCTAATCATAATGAAAGATATGGTTAGTGACTCCAGAGCTGATACAGATAAAAAAAAAAAAAGAGAAACTTAGGAAAATGATGGAAACCATGAATGCCCAACACAGGAAGGAAACGGAATTCATGAAACAGATTCAAACAGATATCCAGGAGATTAAAAATTCAATTGAAAGTATGTGCTGCAGAATGAATCAATGTGAGGATGGAATCTCAGATATAGAAGACAGGATTGTGGTTAGTGATCATGAAAAATTTCTTAAATAATAGTGAAAGACAGTTTTGGGGACTTTGTAGGCAAGTGGACAAAACTGGAGTCCATACTCATAAGTGAAATAAATCAGCGATACATGTGCAGGCAACGTATTGTATCACTGGTGTAAGAACCCAAGGGTGGGAATATAAACTAAGAGACATGAAGGAAATCTGTTCTAAATCAAAGAACAGATGGGATGAAGGAAAGTAGAAAAGAAAAAGACAAAAATGTATGTATGTATATATGAATGTGCATATATGCAGGAGGGCTAACATGGTTCTACTATTGTATTATATCACTTAATGCTAAGCAATAATCGATGACGGGTTATTTGATCAATCTTGTATATCTGTATGTGTTGTCCTGAACACACACTTCGAAGATATCAATATGTAAAGCAGCAACTATTGGTGTTTTTTTGTTATTGTTGTTGTTGCTGTTGTTGATGTTTGCCTGTTTTGTTTTTTGTCTTTGGATTTTTGGTTTTTGTGTTTTTTCTATTGTTGAGAGAATTGATTGTCTGACTAAATTTGCATGTCTGTATATGGGTTTATGTATTTACACTTCAAAGATATCAATGGATAAAGCAATGACCACTGTTGAGATCATATCACCTTGTCTAT